>OZ018394.1:32507367-32655367 GCA_963969525.1 Ontholestes murinus
GATATCCTTGGACCTACGTTATTTAATAAACTTCCCGATACTATGAAATCATTATCAAATTTGTACTTATTTAAAAAGGCTCTTCGAAAATATCTATTGGAAAGCGTATACTATAGTTTAGGTGATTATTTATGTAATTAGTTTTAGTTAATATTATTATTTGCGCTATTTGACTTGTCAATAATGTAATTACAAAACTGTTTGTAAACATTCAATGACAATAAATTATTATTATTATTATTATTATAAATTATTATTATTATTCAATTGATAAAATAAATGCGTTTTTTCTGTTTTCGATTTTCGGCACATTCATTAACCAAATTTTGATATCGGTATATTGGAATACTAACCAATGACAAACAAATTTTGTCTAATAATTAACTTCTAATTTTCAGCAAAGTACTTCTTAAGGAACTTCTAACAAGTCATTCTACGTTTCGATGAATTTACTTGATATTTGCTTGTCGGCTGCCATGCAACCTTTTAAATTTTACTACATGATCAAATGAAATTATTTCTGTTGAATAAACTAATAAATGAATAAAATTTTTGTTCATAATTTTTCATGTTATAGTCACAAGTAATGGCAATTTACTCGAATAAATTTTGTTTTTGCATGAAAGTTTGTTGCTTAGCGATTTTAATGAGAGCAACTGTCATCACGAGCCGCCAGGCGAGTGATTTTTTCTATCAGTGGCTCGAATAAAAATCGCGATTAAGCAACAAACTTGAATGCGCTAAAATCAAAATTTATTCCGATTTAATTGTCATCACGAATGGTATTTGGAAAGACTATTCCACGACTTGAAACGAATATCGGTGAATGGTTCAATGTTTATATTAAAATTTGTATGATATATCTCCTGCAGTATTTTGGTCTAAAAATTCGACATTGATTAAATAACACCTCCCCTATAATCATTTGCATTTACCTTCTTTATATTATACGCCCAGTCATCATAATCGCGGCAAGAGTTTCCATCAAAGTTTTGCTAACAACTGGTAGTTTTTATCGGCGCAGATTTCTTCAAATCGTTTCCAAACACACGATCATGTTTAAGTTTGATTTTTTGGTGCAGAACTTGTCACCGTCGCATTTATTATGGATGATGAAGTGTTACCAAACCTTTTGATTTTATAACCTACTTGCAACTGACATACGTAGAAACAACGTTTTTCGCTTTTTTATCAAGGCTAATTCAATTCATTTGTCGGGAAATAGCTAACTTCAGGTTATCCAGGTGAATAAACAGCAACTTGGTGTTTATTCACTTAAAAATTGACGTGATTGGCTAAAAAATATCACATGCCTCATTTTCATTGGCTACATACAATAGGAGTGGAATAGTCACATTTAAACAATCTAAAATACATTTTATTTATTTGTTAGTTTATTCAACAGAAATAATTTCATTCAAATTAGTGTTACTTTGATAGTTTCGCAAACACAATATGACATTGTATTGGTATAAGCCACTGTGAGTACAAAATGTTACAAGTTTTTCTGTAAAACCCATAGTATAATAATTAATTCTCAGATATTTTGTTAAAAACGGTATTTAAACATAAACCCACCAAAAGACCATAGAAAATAATATTGGACAGCTTGAAATGCTGCCAGTATGTCACATAACCCAAACCGTAACACATTGGATTGGCATAAGCTATTGTGGATACAAATTGTTGTCACATGTTTTACTTTTCTTCAACACCTACAAAATCCCAAAATATACAATGCATCCAGCACCTGTTTTGAATTTTGGATTTCCGCATCTTAGCTTAACAGACATGTTCCATTTAATTATTGAAGTCTTTTGATCTAATGACCAAAAAACTTTGCTCGGAGTTTTGCTAAAACTAATAATTTTATGCAAATATTGATGATTACTAGCGAAGTAACCTATAGGAGTAAGTTGACTTAAAAAATAAAAATGCTTCCGACTTTACTACTTCCATTTGGTTTCCTATTAACTAATTATTTTGATAGTATTTTTATTTTGGTATTTTAAATAGTAGTAAAATTTTTTGAATTTGCAAGCTCAATAAATTATGATCTTGTTTAAAAAGAGGTAACTAGGACCTAGGATCATTTTCTCTTAGTAAATTTTTTCTTTCAAAATTGTAACTTACTGTCTTTCACTATTAGCGTTACAGTCAAATTAGATTTATTTTCTTTGGCAGGCCAATATCGATTACAAGTCAATTTGCATTTTTAACGGTACAAACGTGTGTTAGGTTAGTGTCAATTTGCATACGTTTTTCAATATCTAGATCTATTTTTCTATATATGCATTGTGGTTGTTTACAACTTACTAATTTTCTATAAAAAAATAATTAATTAGTAATATAGCTTATCATACTGCCCAAAAGTTGTTGACTAAAATTAATTGTTTATGGGCATACTTTAAGATAAAAGTTGTACCATACGTTTTTATATTTTCTACCGTAACTGTAAACAATGATTCGCCTTTATATTGTTATCAGCTGCATATATTAAAGGTTAGCTTGTTCTTGTTTTCCACTGCGATTTCAATTTAAGTCGTTATTTCACTGACTTTTTTAAATATTGTTAAAATTTCTGTCTAAATTTGTCCTGAGCAAAATGTTACCGAGTTAATTTACTGACGCATTTTTGTATGCGAGTTTTTGACATCCAAAACTAACTAAATTGATCTACAGTCGATGGTCCTTAATATTGACATATGTTGTTATTTTTACTTTGAAGCCTGAATTGTGAATATAAATTTACGAACTAACTGCGTAAATTTATATTCCTAGTTGTGGCTTAAGCGAGAAAAAGGATGATTAAAGATGATTTATTATTAGTGTAATGAAAAGCAATGTGTCAAAATTTTTCCTAAAAGTATTTGTCTTATAACAATCTTAATCTTGCACTTAGTACTATTACTGCAAAATTAGTTTTACGATAAATTACTTCTAAGTTGTTTAATTTTGTCAGTTATTACTGATACTTATAGAAAGTAAGAACTAATAATCTTGCACCAATTACAGAGTAACAGATTGGAGAGGAGCTCTAAAGACTAATTAATAATTAGATTTAATAAATATCTACATAATTTTTAAAAGTTTATTTTCAACTGCTGTGACTAAATATGTTTAAAGAAAAATGTTCCAGACAAATTATTTGCTATGTTTTTTTATCAGAAGAGGATACTTATATTTCTTTTCTTTTACTATCTTCCTTCTTAAGATTATATATAAACCTATGAAGTAGGGAGCTAACAATTAAATTTGAAACTCTAAGCAACATTTTTGATTTCTTCCTAGCTTACTTCTATTTTTTTCAAGATAAACTTAATGTAGTGTCAATATACTTGAGAGGTAAAATCAGTAAGGTGCCAAAATTTAGACTCTAGAGGAGCTATATCATCTGATTCTGTCTCAATATTGTAAAATTTTTGTTTTTATTATATTAAAATATATGTGGTAGAATGTTTCCTTGTAAGTAATTATTAAATAAATAAATTAATTTATGCAAATATAGACATTTAAATAGCTTCTTGCTAGGTCATTATCTAATTTGAGCTACCTTATTGAATTTAATGATTTAAGTTATTTAGACTGGTTAGCCAACATATTCACAGGATATTTAATTACTATCCGAATATTATAATAATTCTTAAAATTTGCTAAAAAATACATAAATTAGTTCGATTGAACTTCACTTTGCTCATATTATAAAAAAGAAATGTTACAAATTCATTAATGTTGCATTTTTTGATATTTGAATTAGAAAAATTAGTAATAAAACAATTACAATCATATTATAGCCAACTATATTTGCGAATTTGAATAAAAATACTACATCAAATACAATCAAAATAATATTCACATGTGTAGTTTTTATAAACATTTCTTTTCTGATATTCCTTTTTTGCATTCATGTTTACATATTCCTCCGTTAGGCCGATATAATGGCGTATAAGGTGGTTCGCATTTACACTCCGGCAAACAATCGATTATGATATCCTGTATTATACCACTACATTTAGTTCCATCATAATTGGGTTGATATCCTATTGGACAAAAACATTCTTTTTGGCACGTTACCGACACTATGCAGATTAATAATGTGTAAAATAAAAGCTTCGACCTAAAACAAAATAACATTAGTAAATGAATTATTCATTATATGAAAATTTTTACACTTTACATGATTACAGTTTGAAATTATATCTAAATTGACAACAGACTTGAATATATTTCATGAAAATCAAAAATTATGATTTTATACAATGGAGCTGAGGCGTCATAATATGAAGTGTGAACGTCTTTGTGTTCCTTGAAAATCACAATGAGGGAGGTGCCGGCAGCAGTTCGTTTGGAGTTGAAATCCTGTCCCACATATGAGAACATGCGTCTTTCGAACATTTCATGATGGTTTCTGTTCTTAGATGTATGTAAAGCACGTATAAAGATATCGTATATGAGTATATAGTATATACAGAGATTTTATTACATATTTATGGTATGGGTTTTCTTTTCTATTTTTAATAGTGACAAGATATAATACAGCGAAACATTTTTGTGGCGCGTTTGAAAATCAACAACCACACATAATTACGGTGCTTAAGTACGAGAAGTAGTTGTTTTAACTAATAGCTGTGAGAACTTACATAATTATTATAAGAAAATTGTGCAATAACGCTCGGAGAAATTAATTATTTAATAAAAAAGTATTAGTTAATAAAAATATGAATCCTAAAGCATCTAAATTTATTCGTTACACCAAGCATTAAAATAACTTGAATTAATCTTAATTCACTCAAAACATACATCTGATTTAATAATTTGTTTAATAATATCTTTAACTTACTTAAACATTTCTATTGGTTTGTAGCGTCATCGGTTTGATTTTCTACATGTCCAACAGTTATATTAGTGTTGAAGGTATATATAAAAATACAGCAAAACTCATTATGAATAAATTATTTTCGATATCTTATCTTCAATGCAAAATATTTTTAAATATAAAATTTAATCAAGAATAACGAAAACAACAATAATTCTTCAAATATTAAATTTTTAACATACAAGTGGAAAAATCTAGATATAATAAGAAACAGACTGTTGTAACTAAGTCTTTTTAATATTTAAGAAAAAAAAACGGAAAATTCTGTATTATAAGGATATTGCAAAGTGTAGAAATAATATTATATTAATTACAATGTCAAAATAAAACCTCAAAAACTCTTTAATTCATTTTTGATACTCTGTTTATTTTGTATTTTGCTTATTTGTCTCTTATTCACAAATTTATTTCCCTACTACATTATATGAAGCCATTATATTTTTAATTGGGACATAATTTTACACTGTACTTCTTACTTTCAGTAAGTAGGTATGGGAAAATATTTTACAGATATATAGCAATACCACTCAAATCTTGCAATAAAACTATCTAACAAATCAATATCTCACATATATCGAGGGTATTTGCTACAAATATTACGTATCACACTATATCGCCTGCAAAATTGGATTTTTCTATTAAATTATTAATATCACATACATATTATCTTTTTTTATATAATAGATGAAATAACCACGCTATTAAGTATTGATATAAATTCATGTCTTGTCACTATGACTAGCATGTCCCATAGATGATTAATATATATAGTAAACTGAATTGCACTCTTTAGGTTGTTGTAGAAAACTAACTAATAATTGAAAAAACGGAAAACAGTTGGTAAATCTACATCAATAAGTTTTATAAAGACTACAGATCTAATATTTGTTATAAACAACTACTTCTTTGTGCTTTGTTTGGAATAGCCTCACTGAAAAGCTGTGATATAGCCAAACACGTATCTGCAAATTCCCATTACATAATACTCCTATAATTTGTGGCGCAGTTAAAAATTAGTTTTTATGTTGACTAGATATAGACAATTAAAAAAATACAATAGCAACTTCTATTTAGTTTTAAGAAAACTAAAATAGCAACAGTGATTATAATTTAAAAAAAAAAAAAAAATAGATGAAAAATGAATTAAGTAAAAATCTAAAATTCTAACTTTTGAATATTAAAATATTTTTAGAAATTTTTAAATAATTTCAAATTATTTTTATTTATTTAACAGAACGTACTCTTGACCTACGACAATAAACTATGCGTTAACCTAGCGCCTATTTTCCCGCTTAAACTCCAGCGTACTCTTGACCTACCTCAACGTATAATTTGTTAGGGCGGGTCGGGAGTACGAGAGAGGTCATTGCATTGCTTGTTGAGGTAGGTCAAGAGTACGATAGAATAAGTAGTAATCAAGTTTATAAGGTTAAGATATCATTGTGTTTATTATAGTTTAATGAATTGACAAAAAATTATAAAGCTTTTGAATATATAGAAAATTTCAAAAATCTGAACTGCTAACATTTCGCAATCTGAAAGAGAAATTTATTGAAAAATTTCGTAAAGAATTGCTGACAATTAATAGATTCTTTTTGGAAATTAGAAGTAAAGATTCTATAAGAATAAAAAAGCTTATTAAATGCAATAATTGTCTAAATTTTTGAGATTTTTTTGGAAAAATCAAAACTCTTGATTTGTTGTTGATTGTGAAAGCAAAATTTAAAAAACTGTGAAGAAAAATCGCAACCTGAAAGGTAAACTTATTTTAAAATATAAGAATTTCAAATAAATAAATTGAAATAATAATAATTGAAACATATTTGAAGAACCGAACAAATTTCTAGGCGAAAAAATGCAGAAAAATTCGGCTTGTATTTTAAATTGGTAGAAAAAAAAAATGCAGAAAAATTTAGAAATATAAAAAATCTCAACTTGGAAGAGAAATTCATTAGAGAATCTCTAAAATATATTACAGTTTTTAATAAAAAGAGATGCATAAGCGAATTACTAGTCAACTCAAGAGAAATTTTTTTAAATTGAAAGAGCGATTCATAAAGAAGGAAGTATCTGAAAATTTTCTCTAATACAAAGCAAGAAAAATTGGAAAATTTTTAAATATTTGCTGGTGGAAAATGCTAAATTCTTGAATTAATGGATTTTATAAATCTGAAAGAAATTTTTTGAAAAATTTTAGAACCCTTGAAGAAAACTTTGCACTGAAGAGAAATACATTTAGTCTGCATATCATTAAAACCCCTAAAAGAAATCATTTGTAAATTTCGAGAGAAATTTCTGAAATAGAAAAGTTTTGGTAAATTCTGTAAATAAATTTATGTATCTCAAAAACGAATGATCCTATTGAAATTTTAAGCTTAAGATTTTATCGTTAAAAACTGTAACTGAGAAGCTTTTGGTGAAACCGGAAGTGGGTGTTTACTCGAAACGATTTTTGGTTTTTTGTCGATATTTATCTAAATTTGAAAAACATTACAAAACTATTCAAACAAAAGTTAAGAGACTGAGAAACTGAAAAATATTTTTTTATATTATTCTTTGCGAGAAAAAATTAAAAACTTAAAAATTTTGACATTTTTTGCTTATTGCCAATAAACTGTAGGAGTTGCATAAATTTTATATAACAAGTAATTGTAAAGAATCCAAAATTCAGTATGTTGTTATGATTAGCCTTTTTGCGTAAAACTCATAGTTTTAGAGAAATATATAGGGAATGTACTATGATGGCCAAATCACCATTTTGTAATTTTGGGAAACTTAATTATTATTTAAAATAACTTGTAATATTTTATTTTATTTTTTACTAAATGTACATTTCATTTACGATACTAACATTTTCAATAGCTGTACAAATAATAACTAGGCTAAATATGATTAAACAGATTTATTGTGGAATTTCAGATATTCTTTTTTAATAACCACGAAATAAAGTGTAATCTACACACCAAATATCCAAACTTAATAAATTCCTCAAATTTACTAAATATCGGAAAAATAGCTATTAGACTATCTTTAGTCTAATTATCTAACATAATTTAATTTATGACAAAACATATTTAAATTCTTATTTAAAAGAAGTAAATAAATCGATTCAGTTTTAGTTGTAATGCAATGGTCGAAAGATGGAAAAGCAAACGAAGAAATAAGGTTAGGTTTTACTGTTTAGCTTCAGAAAAGGAAAAAAAGACAAGGCAAGCCCATAAAAAGTTATGTGCTGTATACAGTAAAAATTGTTTAATAGAACGCCAGTGCCAGAATTGATTAGCCACATTCAGTTCCGGTAATTTCAATATCAAATTAGCTCCACATTCAGAAACGACCATGAAAAGACATTCAATGCAGTTGTTATATATCAGTAAACACAATATTTGGGTTCCACATGAAATTAAAGAAATTCGTTTAATAAAGCACACAAACGCCTGCGACAAGCTCTTAAAAAGCAATGAAAATTAATCATTTCTCAAACGTATTGTCACTCGCGATGAGAGATGGATAGTTTACGACAACGTCATGCGAGAGAGAGCCCTGGTACCCACAATGAAAGCCAATAGCCATCAAAAGAAAGTTATGCTCTTAATTTGGCAGAATTACACACGCGTGGTATATTTTGAGCTGCTAGCACAGGACCAAACCACCAATATGGCTGTATACTGTCAACAATTAGGCAATCGGAAATTGCATGAGATTATGTGATAAAATCCAGCATACTTACTAGGTCTTGTACCGTCTGATTACTATTTGTTTTGATCTTTACAAAAATGGTAAACAATTAAATTCAAACAATGATGACAAACAGCACTTGCTTCTATTTTTTGCTGAGTAAGGCCAGAATTTCTTTGACCGTGGTATCATAATGTTACTAAATTTTGGGTTGAGTAATGTGAATTGTTCTATATTATGATGAACGAAATGAAATTCCTTACTTCACTTATTATTGTTATTAATACCAGATGTACTATGTACTCATTATCAATGAATAATAAACGCTTACAACTACAAGCGCGGGTAAATACAAAGGCAGATTATGGGTAAGTAATTAGTGGTTGTTGAAAGCGGGATATTCTTTTCTTAACAGCGGGTTATCTAAGGGGGTTAAATCTGAGTTTAAGAGCTTATACCTGTGTTTGTGCATTTCAATTGCTTCGAGCATATTTTCAATTATGTTGAGCTAGGGCAGATTTTTCTATGTTTTTATTTTTGACGTGGTACACGTGTTCTTTGAACCTCTTATGTAAACTACTTTATGTTTGTCCTATATAACATTTAGATAACCCGCTGTTAAGCTTGCTACAAAAATAATTCCGAAAAGAATATCCCACTTTCGATAACCACTAATTACCTGGGTTTACCCATAATCTGCCTTTGTATTTATACCCGCGCTTGTAGTTGTAAGCATTTATTGACCATAATGAGTACATAGTACTCGAAATGTACCTCTGGTATTAATTAAAATAATAAGTAAAGTAAGGAATTTTATTTCGTTCATCATAATCATAATGTTACTCGAAAGATGGCAAACGTTCATCGAAAAAACTGTTAGTACATTACTGAATAAAATTATTTCTTTCTATAATAACTCGAATTTGATTTTTAGACTAAAATAAATCGAAATATATTATATGATGGCCACACTGTCATTATTTATAGTGTAAAAACTATTCTTTTCTTTCAATAAATTTAACAGAGTCTGCCATATAGGCGGTATATTACAAAAAGCAAAAATATCTACACTAACAAATATTCATCTCAATTACCTATTCCGAATTATTTTAACTTGATGTTACAAAAAAAAATAACTAATTTGCAATACACCGCCATCTTTATTGACATTAATTACATGCAAATAAAATGTTATCTTGTCTACAACCTTTCAAGTGTGTGCCAGTTTAAAGCAGTATTTATTTAAAATTTAAATGCAAACGTAACATGTAAGTAAAATTTTACTTATTTCAATTGATTTAATTCATTTTTAAACATGTTTAAGGATTATGGATAACCTATTTGGTTTATTTATTATATCTTTGGTATCCTCGACTTATGGAAACCTAGTTTGTAAATGTCCAGAAAGTTATACGCCGAATTTCAATAAAACTTATTGTAACATGCGCAGGCGAATCATGCTCAACCATGTCAGCCATTAATGCGTTACTGTAGGCAACCATATGTTCAGTTTGAAGACTCCAATGGACCAATGTGAGTACTATGGAAAGATGGTAAAATTACTGCGTTTTATTTTTGCGATGAAGTACACTAATAAACATAATTTTATTATTAGTATTAAAATAGTACATATTTTAAGTATTTTTAGAGCAAATACTGAGATTTTAATAAATTGCTAATAATTTTATTATAATTATTAAAACTAATTTTTAATTTCTTTTTTTTTCCTAATATTACATATATTGATTTTCAATTGATTAGAAATGTTAATGAAAACCATCAATATAATAAAACATATTTTACTTACTAAGCAAGGTTTTCCATCTTTTTTTCTAAGAAAATCATCACTTAAAAAATGTAAATGAATGTATAATTTTAGTAAATGTTATAAAATTTCCAACCAAGTGCTTCCACATATTACAAACTTATATATAGTTAATATACTTAATAATATTAATTAAGTTTATGTAGAGTTTCTTCATTTAGATCAAAAGAACGTCCGGGCAATGAGAATACGTTAATAGAAAGACAAGGAAATATAAAATTTATTACCCTTCGTCAAAAGTACGCTAGAATTATGAATTACGATATATATTCAGATATACCAAGAATATGCTATTCTATTCTACAAAATATTTTCTTAAAGCAGTGTTGAAACACACTTTAATGTCGATTTTGTATTTTTTTAGTTGTTAAAAAAATGTATTTGTTAATTTTCCAAATATTCAAAAATTAGACATTCAATGTTGTTTTACAGAAATTTCATTACATAAAAATTTAATATTTAAAAAACTAACACCATCTAATATTAATTATTATAAATCCAAATTATGAAAGGCTTTGCACAGATATTTTATTATCTATAAAATTTAATGTTTAGAAAAATAGGAAAAAGGGTTAAAAAACATTTTTTTAAGTTAAAAAAATGTTGCATTAAAGTCTAGTTATTAAAAAACTGAAATTAAAAAAAATCTTTTATATAAACTGTATATTTAAAAAAATAAAATCACTTATCACAGGATATTTATGGTTTAAAAATATAATCCTAAAACATGAGATGTCCACAAAATTTTCTTATAGTTAATTCAATATTATAAAATATATTTAAAATAAAAACATTATGTAAATATTGAAAATACTATGTGTGTATAAAATAATAATAGAAATTATAAAACTGATCTGCACTATTGATAAATTTTACTCTTTATTTAGAAAAATTATTATAAATCAATAATCAATAAGAATCATTAATAATTTCCTAGAGTTTATAAAATCGTTTTCGTTTCAGAGCTAATGATTAGATGTATGCCCAAAAAAAAATTGCAAAAATAGATGTAATTTCTTAAAAATAAATATAAATACTAGAATTTATAATTAAAAAATGTTTGCGAAGGCAATAATATTTATTGTCCCCGGCGCATGCACCATTAAATTTATTTAAGTAAATCATGATTATTATGATCATTTTTGTCCTTCCAATCATAATAGTAATATATATAAAAGTATAATAGTTCAGGTATATAGTAAATAGAGAATTCATAATCCAATATTTAGATGTTGTATTTAGCTGTTAGTACAAGTTGTCAAAAGTGTGTGGTACAGAATTATCGTCATATTGAACAATTTCTTTAAGTGAATATGAAATCCAAGTACTGTTTCTTTACTTTTTATTTCTATGATTTTGTTATCTTATTGTTAGATTACTGTATTAATTAGAAATATCTTTACCCTTCCAATTGTCATACTAAAGATTAATTTATGCTTTTAATAATATTTTGCATGCTAAACATCGTTGAAAAGTACTTTTTAGAAGCAAATGCGAATCGGGAGTTTCTGTTTTCATCAAAGAAATTGTCTTATAAAAGGCGTTTTCGAGTTATTGAGAAAAATTAAAATTAGCAAGTTTTGGTTTTTTCAAAATACCTTAAAATTGAAAAAAGTTAAGGTGAATTTGAAATGAGATTTGTTACGAGCACTGATTTCTGAAAAACGTTCTCCATTTAATCGTTTTCATATCTCTTCTAAGATACCAATGGTGAGCATCAAAATAGGGACACCCTTTATAAATATATTCATTACGGTAGGGGGTACCATTAGTGTGTGGATGTAAGATTGTGATTTTAATAACATACATTTTTAAAATCCGTTATCGGGACACGGTGGAATATCTTTAAGGATACAACCTAAAATATTTTCGACTGAATTGCAATTGACCACTAACATCGCTAGTAAAGAAGAATGAGCATGTAGAAGGAAGGAAAAACATAAAGCATTCCGGGTACTGTAAGTTTTGTTATAGTAATCTTCAGTTTTCAGAAAATGCAAACCTTTTATCCTCGAGATCGATACCTCTAACATATATGAGCCGTTTTAAGCCAAGCTACATTACTAGCACCTATTTGGTCACCAATAAAGGAGTATACTCTGAAGTCGAAATTCTCTACTTAGAGAAAAACTCTGCCGACAATAAAAATAGTATTTCGATTGAAAAAGACAGGTCAATGATCCTAGAAATAAACAAACCAAAGGAACGATCACCTGATATAAATAAAAATAAAACAACTAATAATAAACGTACAGCCACTACCTACGGCAAAGGTAACGAGATAAGCAACAAAACTACCAATCAAAACAATGTAGGCGACGATAACAAAAACAGCAATAACAATTAGTACTCCTAATAACGAAAATTATACAAAAATCATAATCGGCAATCAGAACGATATAGATGGAGTGGTGTACAAACCAACAAAAAAAATATGGTACCACATAGGTAAATTTAAAAACGACTACACTGAGGATAAACTTAAAACACTGCTATCATCAAAATTTTCTACAACAAACTTTACCATCGAAACAATTAACGAACAGATCACCTCTCATCTGAAAAATATAAATCCTTCAAATTTCCAAAAATACAATCAACAACAGAAAATGTTAAACGACATATTCTTATCATTTAAACTAATTAATCAGCTTAACGAGCCTACGCGGGTCCAAACCACCGATAGAGGAACATCCAGTAGTCAACTCGATTACATGAATTTAGCTCATTCGAAATTATGTCTAATCCAAAGGATAGAAATATGAAAGAAACTCGGCAAACCCGGCAAACGAAAGAACACAACCTGCGCGAACTTAAACTACACCTAAGTAGAACAAACTGGGATTTTATTAAAACAAATCATCCAAACACGGTGTTCAATTCGTTCCTTGGGCATTTCTTATACTTTTATAACATATCATACCAATAAGTAGAACAAAACAATCCAAACGTGTTAACAAGTGGGTCAACAACGACATTAAAGCATCCAGCCAAAACCTAAAAAATGATACACTCTCTCCTGTCTAAGAACCAGACACCTAACATAAGACTGGAATATAGAAATGCCAAAAGAAAGCACAAAAAGCTCATTAAGGCCGCAAAAAGGGAACATCATACCAGAGTAATATCTAACCGAACCTATAGCTGTCCAAAATAGTTCTGGCCAAGTAAGAACTAATACCCAAGAGGTTGCCGACATATTTGTTCATTATTACTCAACGGTAACTGATATTAAATTAAAAAATCATTTTGGTGATAATACATCAAATGCCTGCTCCACCTCAAGCAACACGATCCAGTCCATGTATCTTGCGCCTGTGTCAAAAGATGAAATCTACCGCGTAATCCAAAATCTTAAAAATAACGCAAGCACAGGGCAAGACGGAATACACATTAATGTACTGAAAGCAGTGGCAATGGAAATCGTAGTCCTATTGGGGTATTTAATTAATTTGTCATTCAAATATGGAATCTTCCCAATCAATTTGAAAACGTCAAAAATAATCCCCATTTTTAAAAAGGGCAACAAAATGACAAAGAAAACTTCCGGTCTATAGCCATCCTGAATGCATTTTCAAAAATATTTCAAAAAATACTCACATTGAGAGTACAAAGCTACCTTGAGAAATACCAAATTCTCAACGAAGCCCAGCACGAATTTCGCGAAGGACGCTCAACCGAAACAGCAAGTGTCGCACTCCTGGAAAACATTTCAAAAAATAAATAAACTTCATGCGGGACAAACTATATGCACTGGGAATTCGTGATAAACCACTAGACTCAATACAATCGTTCCTGACTAACCGCAAGATATTTGTGCAAATCAGTGATAGTCAATCCAAGGAATGTGAACTAAACACAGGAATTGTGCAAAGATCAACATTAGGTCCACTTGTATTCATTCTTTATACTAATGACCTTAAGGAGCACATAAGCTGGGGTCACATGATACATTTTGCCGATGACACTGCAATTGTAGTCTCTGCATGCAACCAAGATGAGCTGTTAAAGAAAATTAGTGAAACAAATAAAGAAATATGCGAATGGTGCAATAAAAATAACCTGCTTTTAAATATCGACAAGACAACAATAGTGCAGTTTTATAATAGAAAGCCATCGGACACTACCATCAATAATAAAAAAGATTCAGCTAAGTATCTCGGTAGCTACATAGATGAACGACTGTCATGGAACAACCAGATCGACCATGTGACTTCCAAGCTAAGCAGTGCGTATTATGCCATCGTTAAACTAAAACATAAATTCTCAACAAAAATTCTTATAGACATCTACTACTCATTAGTATACACGCATCTAACATATAATATATTACTGTGGGGTAGAGGAGACATATATAGAGTAATGATTTTACAAAAGCGAATTATTCGCCTCATATTCGGTCAACAAAAGACAGAATCTTGTCGTAGCATATTCACAGCACATAAGATACTAACTGTGATATCCATCTATATTTATAAATGTGCCGTATATGTATATAAGAATGAACATATGAATATATTTATTTACAAAAAATAAATATATTCATAATTACCCAACAAGGCATCGTTCGGATATAAGGGCTGTATCACACCACAGTAAACAATATGAAAAAAACAGCAATGTTTACATGCGAGCTAGTTTACAATAAATTATCGGATGAAATAAAACAATGCACTAAGCTTAACTTATTCAAACTGAAACTAAAAAACTTTTTACTTCAGAAATACTTTTATTCACTGTACACAGACTTTAATATGTAAATTTAATTTAAAAAGAAACTTTTAATATGTAAACTACTTTAATTGTTTTTCTTTTTTTATGTACTAGTATTTAAGATGTAGTTTTATTATATTGGCGCTCATATCCGTGTTACTATTTTAACTGTTTTAATTATATTTTTTTTAACCTCTATGTACTAGTATTTAAGATTTAGATTTAATATATTGATGGTCACATCCGCTTCAAATATTATAATTGTATATTTTTGTAAATGGTGTCTATAAACAATAAACAAAGAGAACTTTATATAGGTCATTGACAGATCCAATAGTTGCTAAAATTAAAATTGCAAGTAGACAATTAACCGTATTTTCATTATATATAACATAAACCTTCAAAAAACTGTTCGAATATTAAATACAATAGTTGAAAGCAGAGTATTATCCGAACTCTGATTTAGTATGTCCAGTTGCTAATTAAGTCGCTGTGCTTTGAGATATCTAAGAAATTGTGTAATATAGGATTAATTATATCAATAAAGAATATCTGTTTGAAATATTTTTGAACAAAGCTATACATTCCACGAAACCTGACGAAGGGGACACCAAAGCCTAACAAGTCATTCTACGCAAAATCTTTTGCCGTATTTTTTGATGCACTAACCTCTTGTCATATCACAGACGATTCTACATAACGTATGTATCACGTCAAAGAAACAGTTGAAAACGTTCTTAGAAAACATTTAAATTTGCTTAGAATTAGTAAAAAAAATTAATAAAATAGTGAAATATTGCCAAAAGAAGATCATTGAAACTTTTTTAACAATTGAGAGCTTTAAACAAATAACAAATGATAATTTGCAGTTAAAATTTATTCTTAAAATTACATTGACAACGATAAATATTTAAAAAATCAAGAAATAATTGAAACTTTTATAAAAATAAAAATTAAATTAAATTTTTACAAAAATAACAATTGAAAAATCAAATGAAAAAAGTATAGAAAACTTCCAAGAAGAAATAATTTAAATCTTTAAAATAGTTTTAAAAAAAACCAAACCAATTACTTAATAATTTTAAACAGTTAACAGAGTAAAACACTAAAAAATATTGCAATTAGAAATCAAAATTAAAACATTATTTTAAATACATACAATTTTAAACAAGAAGAAGAAGAAGAATCTCTGGTAGAAGATACTTTTTAATAAAAAATTAAAACATTTCTAGAAAATTCTGGTTTAAATTTAGAAAATAAAAGCCGTTAAATTTTATTCATAAAAAACAAAAATAAATATTTAATTGAAATTTTTTTCTTTAAAGAAATTTTACAAATAAAAGTAAAAATTAAGTTAAGGGGGGAAACACATGTAAAAAAATTTTTTTTTCGATTTTTTGTTTTTTGCATAAAAACCTTCCTTATACATTTAAGATTTATCCAACGAAATATTAAAGTGATCGCAAAAGTATTCACGGACATATAACAGAGTTTCTACCTCCGTGTCATGAACCGATTTTATCTTATAGTCTATGGAAATACAAACAATCGTTGTTTGTTTGTTTTAACGTCGTGGCGATTGTGAACAATGTATCCGAAACGTAATAAAGACGAGTGTCATCGTGCAAGTAGACCAAAAAAAAGACAGTTCAAAGGGAATCAGCACCGAAGGAACCGAAGCATTTGAACTGCGGCTACAAAATCGTTCAAATTGCTGCATATATCATTGCTATTACATTCAACGAAGGATACAAAGGTTTCTGCAAAATTATGGAAGGGATGGAATGTATCATTGGCCAAAATACTAGGATTTTCGTTGACAACTACGACGACGCCCGATAAATCCGTTAGGAGCGGCGATCGCTAAATAGGAGCAAGGAAGCCAGAACAGCCAGAAAAAAGGCTCAAGCCCAGCTTAACTACTTCTATGAACGTGAGGAAGGCACTCTCTATGTCCCGGGATCGCCGTTTAATTATAACTTTACACAAATTACGCTTTTTCTAAACTTAAAACTTTAAACGGGTTTTTCTCGAAACCATGTTTTTGAAATTGGCGTACACGATAACTTTGTCAATTTTTATTCAAATCACTTGAATTTCTGTCTACTCGACAGCTAATAAAATTTTGTTCTAAATGAACCTCCGAAATCAGAAAAAAATTGATAATAAATAATTATTACGGGCCTACGAAATCCGAAAAAAGAGTTAAATTTTGAACTTTTTTTTCAGCAAGTTGCAGAAATCATATATTTGGGTTTTTTTCTACTTTTTGAGGTTCATTTAGAATAAAATACATCTAAGAAAAGGGTTGTGCAAAACAAACTTTAAAAAAATAATGTTTCAGGCCTCCAGAGTGTACGCCAATTTAGTCGGTATTTTCAACATGGCAGCACAATTGGTTGAATAAAGGGCTAACCAATTAGCGGAAAGACTTCAAATATTCTAAAATTACAGCCTACTGTATGCCCAATAAAGTCCAGGTTGTATCTGTTTTAGTTTGTCCAAAAAAAAAATCCCAAAAAAGGCTATTTTTATGACCGATTACATGTATTTCCCCCCTTAAAAATTTGCATGGAAAAGTTTTCCATTGTTTTTGAAAACAGGGGAAGAATTATAAAATTTAAGACACTTTTACGAAATATGTATACAAAATTAAAAAATTATATTCTTATTAGGGATGAAATATTATTAAAAAAATTATACCAATTACACCAATTAAAAATCTTCTCATAAAATAGTAGGAAATATGTGAAAAACAGTTGAAATTAAAAAATGATTAGAAGCGCTTTTAGAAAAATAAAATCATTTTTTTTAATTTAAACTATTTTAACAATTACAAATTTGTTAAGAAGGAATAGTTAGAAACACCCTAAGAAAAAAACGAACGACAACTTGTTAAATATTACAAAAAACAAATAAAAAATTCTTAAAAAGTAGTGGAACATATGTTCAAGAAGAAAATTTTATTTAAACAGTTGAAACAGTGGAACTATTGTAAAGACCAGTTGATATTTATTAAATCTTTATAAACAACTAAAAATAAAACAAGTGAGAACTTGCTTAGAAATAATAGATTCTTAATTCTTAAAAAATTTTAAAGAATTGAAAAATGGAGAACCAAATAAAAAAATGGTGATGTGACCATCATAGTACTTTCCCTATATTTTTCTCGAAAACTATGAGGTTTACGCAAAAAGGCTATTCTTAATAATTTGTTCAGTTTTGAATTGTTTACAATTATCGGTAATACAAGTTTCATGTAACTCTTATAGTTTATTAGCAATTGACAAAAAATGTCAAAATTTTCAATTTTGTTTTTCTCGAAAGTTAAGAATTTTATGAAAAAAATGTTTTAATAAAAGTCATTTATTTTCTCATTCCCTCTAACTATTGTTTGAAAAGTTTTGTAATATTTTTCATATTTAGAAAAATATTGACAAAAAACCTCATTTTCATGCATTTTCATGCACAATACTATTCAAATTGTGATGTGGCCATCACAGTACTTTCCATATATTTTACTCGAAAACTATGAAATTTACGCAAAAAAATTATTCTTAATAATTTGTTCAGTTTTAAATTCTCTATAATTATTTGTTATAGAAGTTTCATGTAACTTCAATAGTTTATTAACAATTAGCAAAAAAATATCAAAATTTTCAGTTTTTATTATTTTTCTTGAAAGTTAAGAATTTTATGAAAAAAATGTTCAAATAAAACTTGTTCAGTTTATAATCCCCTTTAACTTTTGTTTGAACCGTTTTTAAATTTTTTTTATATTTAGAAAAATATATCAAAAAAATTTTCAATATTTATTTTTTTCTCAAAAGTTAAAAATTTTATGAATGGTATGTTCAGATTTTCATTCTCTTTAACTTTTGTTAGTAAAGTTTTGTAAAATTTTTCATATTAAAAAAAATATCGATAAAAAACAAAAAAATGGCTCGAGTAAACACCCACTTCCGGTTTATGAATGTTTACCAAAAGCTTTTCAGTTCCAGTTTTTAACGATAAAACCTTAAGTTTGAAGTTTCATCTCAAACAGATAATTCGTTTTTGAGATACAGCGCCCACCGACAGACAGACACACAGACACAAAAATTCTTTTTCCAGAAATTAGTGTTTTGGGTTCAGGGTACCCCAAAACGGATATTTCCGCAAAAAAAAATTTTCAAAAAAAATCACGAAAACAATACTCTCCCTATATACTACGTGTATAGGGAAAGTAAAAAGGTTTATAAAAAATTCTAGAGAAAAAGCTAAAATTTATAAATCTCAAATCTTGGAAGAAAGGGATGAGAAAAATAATTCAATTTTTTGTAAAAGTAATTTTTATTTAAAAAATGAAAATAAAAAAAAAATGTAAAAAAATCGTTAGAGAAAAGATTATAAAAACAAACAGTCAAATATTTCTCAAAACATCATTTGAAATACCTGAAAATTTTCTAAAGAAATGAGTTTAAAAATTATTTTAGAAATAGTACAAAAAGTTTAAAACAGATAAACAAGTATAATTAAAAACAATTTTACAAAATTAATCATTTGTTTTGAAACAGAAGAAATTTTTACTAAATCAGTGAATAGAATATTTTATAAAAAACAAAGAAAGCAATGAGAAGAGCAATGGGAAGAAGAAGCAATGGAAGCTTATAAATTTTTCAATAAAAAAAATATCTAACAATTAGATCATTTTAGAAAGCATAGAAATTTTGTAGAAGAAAAGTATAATTGAAACTACAAATCCGTAAAAACATTTTTATAAAAATAAACAACCAAACATATCCTAAGAAAAAGTAGTTGAAAACCTTCTCATATAAAAAAAATGTTAAAAATTCCTACACATCTTTAACAACATCTGTTTAACGTTTGCCAAAAACTGTTAAAAAAACAATAGGATTTAAAAATTCTCAAATCTAAGAAGAAATAAATGAGAACTTTATAAAGAAAAATAATTAAATTTTTTGTAAAAGTAATTTTTATTTAAAAAACTGTTTAAATTACAAAATACTTTTACAAAAACTAAGAAAATTTATTTTGCCGCAGAAATTTTTTCAATCTTTTAACAATAAAAATTGAATTATTAGAAAATCTTAGAAAATATTAAAAACATATTTCGGAAAAACGCTATAAATTTAAAAAAATCTTATAAGCACTTTCGAATAAATAAACCATTGAAATGTTGATAAGAAGAAACAATTTAAAATTTTCTTAAGAAAAACAAATAAAAAATTTTCTAGAAACATTTGAGAAATCTTAAAATGCGAAAAATTAAGTGAACAATCAAAAATTTGATAAAATTAACACTACATTTGTAGGAAAACATAAACCTCACAGTTTTCCTACCCTTAACGTAGACGAGAGCGCAATCAAAGGTCAACGAGAATTTATCCGTCACCTTCAGAAAATAAGACAGGTCAAGAGTTTTTTTATGATACGAATATCCACTAAACTCTTCTTTGGAAGATTTTTTTTCACGTCTGATTGCGTTCGTGCACTCAACGGTTAATATTAATATTTAAAATATTTTTCATACATAATAAATGTAAGTGATGTTAGTTAATGAAAGACATAATTAACTTCTTACTTTTTTATAACAATGAATTAAGAGTTGTACAATAGTTCACTTGCTTATTTTGTTAAATTATTAAATACATTTATTTTAAGGATTATGCAATTTTCTTTTGTAAATGAGTTTCAACAAATAAATTAGTTACCTTGGCTTGCTTTTCTAAGCTGTATTTATTTCAATGGATAAGCAATACATGGCGATTATTGTTGAAGGTTTAAATTAAATTACACTAATTAAATTATTTAAGTGTAAATTGAATTTTGATTTACAGGTGCAGTATTATGAAAATTATTTAAACTTTCATCAGTAATAGTTTAAAGTGTTTCACCAAGTGATAAATGCGAAAATCGTTCAAGAAATCCATGACAACATTAAAATTTACATAAAGTAGAAGTAGTAAGTAATTTTGTCATAGCGGGACAAGTAGTTAAATAAAAACTTAGACCAACTCTTCGTTGACAATAGCGTTCTTTCCGACTTCGGAGAAATCAAGTTTATTTTATAATGCACCCAGCACAAACTCAAACAGCAAGTTAAAATATAAATATAAACGCTATTAACTACAGGCCACAATAGATGCACTTTCTCAAGAATGCAGTTCGGGTACAATTTG
This sequence comes from Ontholestes murinus, assembly GCA_963969525.1. Taxonomy (NCBI): domain Eukaryota; kingdom Metazoa; phylum Arthropoda; class Insecta; order Coleoptera; family Staphylinidae; genus Ontholestes; species Ontholestes murinus. The sequence continues at coordinate 32,528,642 of OZ018394.1, forward strand.
GTCTAATGGTTTATTTATGTCGATAGAAATCAGTCGGTGTACGTAATTATGCCCTAATGGATATCATCAATAATTACCCTCTGTAGACAATAGAATTACATAACCACCGCTAATAAGCATATCAATACGTAATTGCGATTCCGTGACCATATACTCGTACCAATACCGAGATTAACATTCTTACATTAATTGATGCAAATTTTACGGTACGCTAAGTATGAAATATTGTACAGCATATTTACTGAGTGGCATTAATTTATTCAAACGAATATTATGTGGCCAGTGCAGATGTGGAATTCATTATACTGGAATAATGTGATTAAATTTTTCACGCAGAAATATATGTTTCTGGTAAAATAACATACACAAAAGTATTAACATACAATCATTGATTTAATAATTAAATTATTAAAGTCCTAAGTTATTAATTACTGTTACTTAATAATTATAATTAAATTAGTGTGAATTCAATTTTTTTAATAGTTTCTTACACCATATTATACTTATATTTCCATAAAATTAATACCTTAGCTGCTAAATTTTTGATGGAATATATCACAGATAAAAATCCACCCTTCATTATTCATAGTACACCTTTGAAAATGACAAGTAATTATCGAAACATATATCAGAAAACTGATAAATTAATTATGGAACAAAACAAGTCTGGCATTTACAAATCCACCCCTTATATTTGTAAGTTTATTTGGCAGATATAAATTCAAACCAGTGTTAGAAGTTTAAAATAAATCTGCACTGACGGGAATTAGTGTTTCAGAAGATATGGCTGCAGGTGATTTTAAATTACTTAGTTTCTGCATTTCAATTATAATAAAACTGTTTTAAATTCTTTTTAAAATATTTGATGGTAGAGGCGATTACTTCGTGGTACATATTGAATGATTTGTAAATGAAACACAATAACTTTGTTTTACCACTATATTTTAAACAATTACCGTGACTAAAGTTATATAAACTGATGACTATAAACTAGTCATTATCAAACTAAAATTCAATACTATCTTTTCTAATTTTTCTATGTAAAATTTAAACAAAAAACTTTCAAATAAAATTAAATTTGTTTACATTAATGCTTATTTTCTTAGTTATAAAAATCGCTTAAAAATTGCGCATACTGATTATTATTATTATTATGAATATTCAGTTAATAACTGCTGACAATAAGGCAGCACGTAAATATTTATAAGAGTCAAGGATTTATGAAAGCAAATCTCCTTAAAATTCAATGTATCAACAGAAACTTAGAAAAACTTTGCGATTACGTCCTCTCAATTTATCACCAGTATTTTTCACGGCTGAATTTCCAGAATGAACATTAGCCGTATCGACTCAAGTATTTCTTACTATAATATTTAAACTGGTACAATTGTATATTTTTTCTTAATTCATTTTCAAGTGCTGTTATTAAATGTTTGTGCTATAAGAGTAATACAACACAAAATAATTTATAATTAGAAAAAACACGAAAATATTTCGTAAAATCTACAACAAATGAGTCTTATTAAGACTACAAGAACAAACCACTTTTGAAACAACTACTTCTCTAGCTAATACTTTCACAGACATTGAATAATACAAAAGTGATTTGCGTGTTACAAAATAGCAAGGCTATCAAAGCAACACTAGTTTGAACGTATTTCTTTCTGTAAAATGAAATAAAAATGATTGAATTTACGTTAAATAATTTGTGAGTGACTATATTATGATAAATTTGGAACTAGAAATTAATTTAGGTTGATGTAATTAAAAATAAATTAGCAAAAGCAATTAAATAATTCAATACTCAATTTATAACCATCTGCAGACACGTGTTTCGATCTCTCGATCTCTTCAGTACAGCTTTATTATAAAATTGATTTCAAATATAAATAGAAACGTTTACTAAAATAAATATAATGAATATTTCATTATATTTATAATATAAATAAAAACGTTTACTAAAATAAATATAATGAATATTTTATTATATTTATTTTCGTAAACGTTTTTATTTATATTTGAAATCAATTTCATAATAAAGCTGTACTGAAGAGATCGAGAGATCGAAACACGTGTCTGCAGATGGTTATAAATTAAGTATTGAATTATTTAATTGCTTTTGCTAATTTATTTTTAATTACATCAACCTAAATTAATTTCTAGTTCCAAATTTATCATAATATAGTCACTCACAAATTATTTAACGTAAATTCAATCATTTTTATTTCATTTTACAGAAAGAAATACGTTCAAACTAGTGTTGCTTTGATAGCCTTGCTATTTTGTAACACGCAAATCACTTTTGTATTATTCAATGTCTGTCGAAGTATTAGCTAGAGAAGTAGTTGTTTCAAAAGTGGTTTGTTCTTGTAGTCTTAATAAGACTCATTTGTTGTAGATTTTACGAAATATTTTCGTGTTTTTTCTAATTATTAGTTAATTTTCTACAACGTAAAGGAACATGTGCATTAAATGTTTTTTTTTTTCTATGATCAGTAACATTTTTAATCATGTTGTAATGAGTAAATTAATGTACTTTTAACGTTTTTATACACTACAAAAGTAGTGTTATAAAAACGTGAAAAGTACTTTTATTAGTAACAGTTGCCACCATCATTTTTATGCTTTATGTATGATAATCCACTTGGAATATAAAATTAATCATAATTAATAATAAATTGGAAGTATTGTTCTTTTAATTATAATAACAGGATCATGATCTATATTGTATTACATCAGCATAGCAACTGGACACAGGGAAACAAGTAATTAGAAAAATACGAAAACCTTTCGTTAAATGTAGATTTAAGAAATGTTTTGGTGTTTTTCTAATTATTAGTTCAGTTTCTACAACCTAAAGGACTTTCTAAGGGAAACGATTATTACTTTGGAGTTTTGACATACTATTTTTTATTATTTACAAATTCCAATAAAATCTAGTGATGCTTCTCGTGCTGATTCATTTCTCGTCCATTTTAAAAGTTGTTTGGCTTATTTCTTTTCTGTCTTTCTGTACAATCTGCCCAATTACATGACACACTTCTGCACAAAAGCAATCTTCCTCTCATCGCAAAAATTTTCTTCACTAATTCTTTGCTGTTCGTCTGTCATCGTCTTACACAATTTCTTCTTGAAACTGATTTTTTCCTGGTATTTGCTTTTGTGCTCTTCGGGCTGCTATTTATAGAATTTGCACTACTATATTTTCTTAATATTAATAAAATTCCTCCATTTTAGACTTTTCTTGAAACTTGGGCTTAGTGTAAATAAAAAAATTCTCCACTCCCGAGTCGAACTAGGTACATAACTACCCCCTTTTTTGTTCTAAAAGTATTTCAAGCTGTGCTCATTTTTGGTCTACATATCCGGCAGTTGTTCTTAATATCACTTATGTAAGTCTTCGTATTTCTTACTAAAGCTTGCCCATTTATAGCTCATTCATGCCGATAAATAATTATTTGATTTATTCAGTTCCTAGAAACGTTTCTGTTTCAAACCTTCAATTTTCTTTTTATGTATGTCAACAAAATGTTACATTTTTTGGAATCTGCAATTCATTGTTATTGATTTATACAGTTTTTATTTAAGACTTCCTTCGTTGCAGAGCAAAAAGTTTCTGAAAATAGAAATCGCATTGATATGTAATGAAAATGTCGTGACTTTTGCACGAAAAACTTTTTGCTTTGCAACAGAAGAACACCAAATTGAAATATGTTATCTATCACCTTGAACAAAACTAACTAATATAATAAAAAAAGATTATACCAAAACTCAAAACTGTGTTACCTTATCTCATATGTACAAACAGTACAATGGACTCCACAAGCAGAAACATAAAGAGGAACTGGATAAATTAGGTAATTAATGCCCCATCTTCAGTGAGAAATATGAAGACTTACAGAAAAAGTATGATAAATATCTAGGAGATGTGTACATTAAAAACGAGCGCTGCTTAAAAGACTTTAGTACAAAAATCAAGTAGGGAAGATACTCACCTAATTAGAAACGAACATATGCCAGTTTTAATATTCGCAAAAAAACAACTGTTTAAAAAAGAAATAAAATATTGCAATGCAACTATTTATAAGGGCAGCTCAAATGCGAATACGAGAAGGAAATCAGGTTTAAAGAAGGTGAGCTTATTACAGACAGTGTTACAGAAACAATTAAAAATGATGCACGACAAGGTCCAAACAGTTCGTGACCAATGTGATAAGGTTTCCAATGATAGGATGACTCATTTACAAAAGTGTGTAATAAAATTGGACAGAATGTTCATGAGTTTACTGAAGAAATATGTTTATCTTAAAATTTAAAAAAAATAGGTAGGATTAAAATCATGACCAGAATTTAATACAAATTCCACGCCCTTGACTTATTTCCGTCAAGTAAAAGAAATCGATGAAATCGTTAATAAATTTGAATCTGCTGTTCAAAAATAAGGAGGGTAGTAAATTACTAAAAAAATCAGCCCTACAAAATACACAATACAAAACAGACAACAAAACATTATTGGCTCTTAATCTGGGCATGACGATCGTTTGAGTCGACTCATTGTGACTTGACTACGATTTTTACGGCTATTGTTTTTATATCTGACCGATTTTTTTTATCACCAATCATTATCCACTCTAAAAATAGAGAGATTAATTGGGCCCAAAAAGTTAAAGCGCTACTTTTTAAGATGTTCTATAGGACTAAATATCTGTAAATCGTCGGCTAGTACCGCGTGTGATGGCGTTCAGATTACAAAATTTGACGATTTAGGAGGAGCGAGGAGTTATTAGATTTCTGACAGCTGAAGAAGTAAGTCTGGCCGCTATTCATCTCCGGATGATGACGGTATATCGGGAAGACAAATCATTGAGTGCCCGTTTTTTGTACAGGCCGCGAGAGTTTAGTTGATGACTCGAAGCTAGGCCAGACAAACTCAGTCATCACGGCCTATCTTATTGATACAGTTGGTGACCTAGTGAGAACAATTATTAACCGTAGGTTTCGTTATCGAAAGTTGTGATGGCAGTGGCTTCCGAAGCAGCTTACTGGCCAGCAGAAAAAACTTCGTATGAGTCTCGCACTTTAATATCTGTTTTCACACCACAAAGGTCTCGCTTTCGTGGTGCGGAACATCACAGGTGATGAGTACTGGTGCCATTACTACGAGCCAGAGATAAAGCAGAAATGTATGCAGTGGAAGCATGCGTCGTCACCTGACCCTATAAAGCTTAAAGCCTATTTTTTGACTTATGAAACTCTTCGAGCACAGAAGAGCCATTAATTTCAATGTGTACTCTAAAACACTCCAAAAGCTCACCAAAACTAAAAACCGTAGTGCTCACAAAGGGGATGGTTTGGTTAATTTAAATAATAACGCGTATCTCCACGTCTTCAGGGTCTAAGTTTAAGTGGGAGCAACATGATCAACCAACCTACAGACAATGTCGCGCTGCAATTTCCATATGTTTGTTCCACTGAAAAAATATCTGAAAAGGCAGCACATGAACTCGGACGACAATCTCAAGGATGCTGTAAAGTACTTGGTCTTGACATGGCCACAAGAGTTCTGGAAACACGGAATCCTTCGACACTTTATTCAATGGTATCGTTGGGCTCAAGCCTATCATGAATACTTTGAATAAAGGTTTATACCCACAATGTCATTTTGTACTTTTTCATTTTAAAACCCCTAGCAAATCTATTAATTTTATTTTGTTTCATAATTGATTTATATTTACATTTTATATTTGCAATTACATTCGGTTACATCATAATGCATGCTGATGATACAACCGAAATTAACTATGTACATAAATCTCAAAACATATTAAATTTTAGGAGCAATTACCTTTAAAAATCTTACATTTATTGAAAACATAGGATATTTATGAAATAAATTGCACAAAAGTAATATCAACAATTGGATGATTTAATATAAATATATATTTAAAATATAACTTGACTTATTTGAAAGCAAAAGATGCTTATATTACAAAATCAACCAAATACCATTTCAATTCCCACGGTAACACTCACTCGATGTAGTCACGCTGGATATGTCAAGGTCAACGACCATAGTTCCAGCTTCTATTTATTATCTATAGATATATTGTGCAACATGTTATTTTATTTTAATTTTACGTATGTTTTTCCATATTGCATTGTTTTGTTTGTATTTTGTGCTATCATACCGAATGTGGTTTAAATAAAAATAAATTTGAAAAACTACCAAACACGTTTTGTCATAATTATATAAGCCAACACGAAAACTTCCTTTGAAGTTCAAGAATTGCAACAAAACAAGGTCAATGAAAGCCAAGCTTTCTAAAATAATAACATTATTCCATAATTGTATCTCTTAACTTATTACATAATAATACAATCCACATATTTATAAAGCCCGAAATCAATCTTCTGCTCCTAAAATACTTTTTTTTTCTATAGTTAGTATCAAATATGTAAATAAAGTTTCCCTGTAAATAACAGCTATGAATTGGTTTTGATCTATTTTGATTTTTTATGCAATGAGAGAAAATCTATCACATCATGGACACCCTTGTAGTAGGGTAGTGGCAGCTGATACCTAATTATAATTTTATAAAAATTAGCCCTTATCTTATGGTCTATCTATAATCTAGAGACTATTAAAGGCCATAGCTTCAAAAATGAAGATTTTGTCTTATAAATGGGAAGAAATATTGTTCTCGGCTATTTTGGTGCTTGATAGAAAATTATTCCGAGGTATTTTAATAGGCATTAAAGACTCTCCGAAAGAAAATACTAGAAAGTGAATGACTCTTGGTTTGAAGTTGTTTTGTCAGCATTAATTGCTAGATTATCAGCTTGCTCCTTGAAAGAGTCCAGTGCCTTCTGGAGAGTTTTCTTCAAGTAGGTGTGTTGTGTAGAAGAGCAGTGCGATTATGACCTCGGCCAGATTCGAGAGGATTGAATGTTGGATAGAGAACGTAATGTTTACCTTGGTACAAAATTTCCTGTTACTTAAGAAATCATACAGAGTATTAATCTTAGTCTTATTATTTTATAGATAAAACCGTTGTGCCAAACTCGATCAAACGCTTTTGAGATGGCTAAGAAAACTGCGGCAGTGTGGCTTTTGGTGTTATAGCCCTCAGGGATGGAATCGGTCACATTCAATAACTGATGATAGGTGAACAGTCCATATCGAAATCGGACTTAGGAGTCAAGAATAATTTTATGGTCGTCAATGAAGACCGATAAACGTACTATCAGGATTTTTTTTGAAAAGTTTTTCCAAAACACAAAGCAAGCTAATTAGGCGATACTTTTAAAGACATATTGGAGCGTTTACCTTCTTAAGCATTTTGAACATGGCGCCCAACTTCTAACAGATGGAAAAGAGCTCAATCTCATAACATCATTTGCTATGTTAAGTAGAACGGTTCTACCCTCTTGGCTAAGATTTTTCAGCAGTGAGGTGGAAATGCTGTCGTGACCAGGAGCATTCTGATTTTTGAGCTTCTTGATCAGTCCGTTAAAATTTTCCAGAGTGGCAGGAATATTCAAGGTCGTAGTTAAAGATTTAATTTCTGATGGATCTTTTCACATAATAAATGAAGTCATAATTATGGCATGGTTTTAAATAAATTTTAAATAAACTTCTGCCTATCGCTATCGAAAAAAGCGAATTCTCTTTCGTCATGTAACGTTTGATTACTAGGATGGCCTTTCTTGAGCCTTTAGAAAAACTTGCACAACAAATGTAGACACTCATTGAACGACTTAAGTCTTTGATTCCGTCGCTCATTTCGCAAATTGCGTAATTTACCTTTTACTAGGCGAGCGAGTTGATTAGTTTTCGTAAGAAATAATGGTTCTAAAGTATTTTGCCATCTTAAACGGGCGCTCTTTTTTTCTGTCACGGATGGGCCATTTGAACCTAGGTTTTGTTTGTTTGTTTTAAAGCTTAGAGCATGACCAAGGAGACGTTAGAAACAGCTGTTTTGAGGTCGATCGCTGAATTGATGAGGAGAATGATAGATATTTCCACCATCAGCTTATATTTAGGCCAGATGGTATATTTAATTTCTCTGGCTGGTCTAACTGTTCCATATGTTATGTTTAGAAAGGTAGGTTTATGGTAAGAACTGTGTTTGTTTGAAAACCAGATCTCCATGGTCTTTTCAGAGAAAACAAAGTTATCTATAATATCAGGCCGGAAATTTGGATCGGAGTGATTGATAGAATTTTGGACACTTAGGTCCCAACGCTCTGATATTCAAGTTCTTCGTCGACGAACTGTCGAAAAGTTCCACCATTGCGGTTAGTTAGTCTACTATTTTTTAAATTTAAATCGTAGGCCACAATGGTTGGTGTATTGTTGTTGAATACAAGATTTATGCCATCTAGTCATAATGAATGTGTTGGCGTTTGGTACGCTAAGTCAAACTTTAAAAAAACATGTTCCGTGTTTAGAACAATTGCAGTAGCGAGGAGACTCGACAGATTGCCGAACGGAAGCCGGGCGTCTGATGTGATCTCAATTAACAAATTCCAGGTAATAAAAATGTTCTTACAGGCTTTACAAAATTACATCTATTTATGATTTTCTCAAAAATAGCTTTGATTCATTGACCTTGAAGCAAAATCTTAGTATAGACGAGAAATTTGTGCTTCAGCAAAATTATATGAAACAATATTTGCTAATGAAACTTCATATATGGTGATTTAAATTCTTTGTTATGTTAAATATTTCAGGATTTGCCTATAAATTTTAAATTTATTTTGTCAAGAAAAACTACTAACCTGATCTTGGAATGAAATCAAATTTGGTTTTGGGTTTGCTATGCTGAAATTATTCCACAACGCCAAAAAACAGACTCTAACATAATAATTATTATACAGCATTACCTCTAATAGTACAATTGGGAAAGGAAGAAAGTTGTTCTTTAGGTAGTTTACAAAGAAATAGGGCACCTAATTGTCCATTGCCTACAAAACTTCTTTAGGAGATACTAATTACAGAACATATGAAGAATTTGCTGAAAAATTAATCGTGTAGATTTTGCATCTGTTATTTGAAAAGACAATAAATGTGTTACATAAATATCCTCCTTTGCCTCAAAAAACAAGTTTCAAAAGTAAAAAGTTAAGCTCTTAAGAAAAAATTGATGTCCTTGTATATTTTTTAATACAACAAATACGTATATATGAGGTTACGGATCTATGTTATTCAAAAATTCTCCTTAATCCATTATTTTCAACATTGTTGGCTATGATATTAGTAATGTAAACCTTTTGTTTCTATATCTATTGCAAAGAATAGATGATGATATTAAACAAACCATATCTGAATTGTTTTTTCAGTACTATAAAAACATGCTATTGGTATAATAAAAATTTGGTTTTAAAAATTGAGAATAACTATAACATGAGTAAGTCTTAACCTTTTATTATAGTCCACCATCCCTGTATACCTTAATATAAAATAACTTAAGTAAAGTATTAATAATAACAAAATTTGACTATATTAATGATGAAATTGTTTTGAATTAATTATCATTTGATATTTACACCCCAAATAATCAATTCAGCATCAAGAGAAAATTTTCTTTAAAACTTGTAGAGTTTATATTTAAATTATCCTAAATACATTCTTCTTAACTTTTCTGTTTTTCTGTTATTCTATTCAATAATCTTTATCCTGATGCTTGGATTTTAACGTCGTTCACTTGGTGGTACATTTCAATATTAAGAATAAAGAAAACACTTTTTCTTTTTTATACCACTTAAAGTTTTATTTGCAGTGACTAGTTTCGACTACACAGTAATCATTATCAAACTAAGTACTTAAATTACGAATAACAACTGTTTATATACCTATTACAACGCTTCGAACAGTGGGGTGTACATTAGGTCAACCTGGTCGTTAAGGAGGGAAATTCCGGGATTAATTTTCGCTTTGTAGATTTCAAGGGCTTCCAGTAAATCCATCTTACCTCCTTTTTCGGTGAGATGGATTACCGAAAGTACATCCTTGCCGAAAGTATGGTTTGATTCCAATAAGTGATTTGAAAATGTTGAATTATTTTTCTTTCAATTGAATGACCTCTGATGTTCGTTTAATCGTGTTTTAAAATTACGACCTGATTGCCCAATGTACACCCGTTTACAACCTGGACAGGTTAAACTATAAATACCTGACTTACACATTTTGTTGATGGGGGTTTTTGCATTATGATGTATTATAAAGGCAGAGACACATTTTACAGCTATCCATAATCAATCTAATATTGTTCAATACAATCTTAGAAATACAATCTAATTGGAGAACGTTTGAATCACGTTTCCTAAAAATTTTGCATTTAATGTAAAGTGCATATAACTAAACAAACAATTTTTTTTCTTGTGTGCCAAATTAAGATATTAATTATCGTTAGTTTATTTATTTTTGTAAAAAACAAAACACCACGCAAGACACATAATAAGACCTGACAATATTATTTCACTCCTCGGAAAACTAAATTTCATGTATTACCTTCTTTAAACGAATTGCACTTCAAATCAGTTTATTATTGAGTTTGAAGAAATATATATCTGAATAAAGTTTGTCGTATTCTCAATAAGAATACATAAACGTTGTGGAAATGTACCTCAATATTTCATGGGATGAAGGATAGAAAATAGCAATTTATATAACGGATATTTGTAGAATTTCTCAGTCAATATTTATTGCCGATATAAAGGAAGGAACACTTGCGAATAACAATTTAATTAGGGAATTCCACAAAGGAATAAAACCAAAATAAATGAATGTTCGAAATAAGTAATTATTGTTATTTTTATATTATAAATATTTATATATACAGGATGTTTATTAAACATATGGCATTTTCAGAGTTATTCTAATATTATTGTTTTTTGATGATTTTTTAAAATCAACTTTGTCCCGAAGGTAAATTGAGAACCATATTTTCGTAAAGCGTTTTTCATATTTTTTAAATAATTAATAAAAGTATAGCGTTTTAAACTTTATTAACAAAGTGCATTTATTTAATGTGTTGTTATTTTTTAACCACATTATTATTACTAACACCGACTTTTATCTTCTAACACTAGGCATGTGCTGACAGACAGTTTAAACGTCGATCTCATTTCAATACGTTTTGTGATTGATCATTTGGTATAGGTAGAATTTGTTGAGACTGTGTGACATTTCAGTGTTTGGCGTCTATTTTCTGTCTTTAATATTTAAACTCTTGTTATTGAAGTCTTTTATCATGAATAGCTCTACAAACGCCAAGATCACTCACATATGCATTTTAATTACGAACTTGCTCATGGAAATTAATTACGAGCTAAGCGGTTGTTTATTGAACATCTTCCCGACCGTAGTATTCCTAATAGAAAAAACATTCAAAGTATTTTAAGAAACAGGTACATTGAAATGAAGTGAAAGATCAGGAAGTCCAATGACAGTAGCAAAGAAAATCCAGGTACTTCTACTTGACAATTTGCAAATACTTTGAATGTAAGTAAAGATACTGTTAGGAAAATTTGTAGACTATTTGTTATACCCATATCACATGCAATGCGTTCATGCAGCTTTCTGCTACTTTTCGTTCAAGTGTTGCATACTCTCAATGGCTGATTCTTTATCAAAATAAGGAATTTTAATAGAAACTATGTGTAGGCTGAAAAAATCTACATGAAGAATCTGATTTTTAACATCAGTTGAGCCAAGCATCATTTGGACCAGTGTTTCTACCACGAACACTTGCTGGCGAGGTGTATCGCAACGTTTTAGAACAAACGATATCTTAGTTTCTAGAATATGTACCCTTGACAAACGCAATGTAGTTTATGCACTGCCGCTTTTTAATGTTGTTACTCGTGAGGTTTAAACAGTAATATACGAAGATTGCTGGATTGGTCTAGATCAGGGGTCTTCAAACATTACAGCCTTAGGGCCATACTATTTACTCCAGTAAGTTCGAAGAGCCAAAACCGTTTTAATTCTAAGCGAGCCGGATTGGTGACACTGGCGGGCCGGATTTGCTCCGCGAGCCGTAGTTTGGAGACCTCTCGTTTAGATTAACCCCACACATGGCTATTTCCTATTATCTTGTTATCTTGCCTAGTCATTAGTTTATGCTATTCCAGTGGAAAATGAGAAAGGCTTACGAAATCGGACACTTGCTCGGTATAACACAATTAGAGTTAAAATTTAAATTAGATGTAAGGTTTCTCAATCTACAATAACTGTTGACATTGACTTCCATCAAATAGTATGTAGTCAAAATACGAGGGTCGTGTATTTTTGAAAGAGTTCTGAAATCAATGACAAGAAGATTGGTTTACTACATACCATTTGTAGGAAATAAATTTTAACAGTTTTTGTAGATTGAGAAACCTTACATCTAATTTAAATTTGAATTATTTTATATATTTGTATTTATTAACAACTAAGAACTATAATAAAATAGTATTTATACATAAAAATAGTTTTAATAAATAAATAAGATTTACATACATTTCGTTAATTTTTAACATCATTGATTTTATATGTTACATTAACACTAAATCCTTTATCCTTATCAGCAGTATAATGTACAGTGCGAATTCGTCCATCTGACTGGAGAAGTGTATATTCACCTTCAACCAGGTCTCCATCACGATGTTCAAATTGCGATTTAACATCTTTGGTATTTTGATCATCAACTCCATACTTGTATTCATATTTTGGATAATGCTGTAAGTATTAAATAATGATTAAATAAATCATGCCTTTTATATATTTTTCATATATATTTCATAATATATAAAAAATAATTGTGTTGTTAGTACTTATGTTCCATTCAATTTATCCTATTATGTAAATTATGCGATGGAAATAGGACACAAGAGATTTATCAATTTAAATCAACTAATAAATATTAACGACATTATTAATTCATACTCACATGTGCGTATCTGTAATGGCCACCACTGGCTGTTTTTCCCGAATGCGTACTGCCAATTACCAGATTATTCACCGAAGCGTAGGAGGAGGCTTGGCTTTTTTGTTGAGCCTGGATGGTTGCAACGAGCGAAAATAACAAAATCTACAAAATGAAAATTTAATTACAGTTAACTAACAGCTCTCGTATTTTCCCAACGTACTTGTTTAAACATGATGCCAGCAGCACTTTGATTAAGCATCACCTCCACCCGTCGAATTTATACTACTAATAGGATACAAACTCAAATTCATTACATTATGTAATTCGCTCGTAAGAGGACATTTCGTGTTTTTTTTTTATAGAGTGCCGATTATTTATTCGAGATTTTGCATAATGGTTCGATGCAACGCGATTAAATTAGTTACATAAACTAATCAAACATCGTCGATGTATTATTTTAATTGACGTTATAAATTATGTCAGCTTTGGTTTTTATTCTTTGAAATATTTGTATCTGTTCTCTAATAAGATGAATTTTAAATAGTATAAATAGACAATTTTAAATTTATTCTTACTTACCTCGTGGAGAAAAAATATTAAATTACTTTCATTATATAATTTGATTGATTGTTTGAGATGAAATAAAGACAGTGAAATATAAATTAAGTGTTTTAATTAATATTTATTTAAGTGTGTTTAATATTAGACCTATCTGTATGCTCATTTAATATATTTAGTTGATGCATAGTTAATGCAAAATCTATGTATATCACGTTTACCTGACAATTGACCTTCTTCTTCAAAAATCGTATTGATTTGGTGAAAGATAATAAGACATTTAGCAGTATAATTGAGTGAAGATTAAAGACTAAAATATCTTTGAATATCAGGTTCAGCTCTATTATTTGGGAGTATATTTGTAGCAGCAGATTTTATACAATCATGAGATAAAGTGAGCAAAATGTGTATAATATTTCTTGTATGTTGTTTGTTGTTCTGGTTAGTTATACTGTTTTTGTTATATTTAAAATAGGTGGCAAATGCTTTAACTATTGATTTGCGATCTGAAAATTCATGATTACCATAATTCAACTTCCAAGGTATTCTAGATTCATTTTTACGCGAGTTCATATAAGACCAAATTTATTTAGAATCATGAATAATACTTGCTTCGGCATATTTTATGTAATTATTATGATCAACTTTTATTTCCATTTTTAAATAAATTGATTGAGTCCGTTTTTTTCATTGTAACAAGTACATTTTTGCTATTTGTACAATTACTACGTTTAGGTACACGCCGTTCTTAGGCTTTGCTTATAATTAAACATAATGCATTTCAAGCACTTGCATTACTATACTTAATATTATCTCTATTACAAAGTGCAAGTTCTGATGTGATGTGGATCAGGTTCAATAAAGAAGAAGAATATCGTGCATTTTTAAAGATATATCCACAGGTGCAAAAATTAAATACAAACTCGAAAATATTTTCGTAAAATCTTTGTAGATTTTACGAAAATATTTTCGTGTTTTTTCTATTTATTAGTGAATTTTCTACAACGTAAAGGACTTACATATTTTATTATTAAACACAAACTCTCTTATTGATATTGAGATATTGTACAGTCAAGTAATAAATCGGGAAAAACTCGTCGTTAATGACAATTAAGAGATATGTACTTCCTCTATATATAGATCTTTCTCTATGTATATAAAAACCTACCGGTTTCTTTAATAATCACTCTTGATAATGCTGTAACAAACGAAACTAGTTTCGTAAATAAAATAAAAACAATCCAAGTTTTTATCAATTCTCTACCTATTAGTTCATTAGGTTTCACCAAAAGATGTAAAGTGAGAAAATATTTAAGAAATATTGAGAAGGTTGAAGAGGTCCAATAATGTTTGAATATCATAGTTTGATAAGGGTTAAGTAAGGAAATATTGAAATATCCACATATTAAAATATTGGCGGTAATATCAAGATTTGTTACGAATAAATTAAAGAGTTGATCATAATCAAGAAAACTTAGCGCTTGTGAAATATAAATGCATACACAATAAATGATTTTAAATTAAATTATGGATTTAATAATAACAATATCAATACCGAAGTATGGTGTATTATAAATTAATTCAGCCATTGTTTGATTTTGCACTGCAATCACGTATCCACCACCACGTTTATTTTTGCGGTCACACATAAACACATTATAATTATTGAAAATTATCTCACTATTAGAAATATCATCATGCAGCCACGCTTCTTTAAGAAAATATACACCAAAATAATTAGCACATACATATACATATATAGTGTATTACTTTTATTGGAAAGACCTCGCATATTTTGATAATAAATATTTAAATCAAGCTCTGTTTTGTCTATCGGTTATTTCTTGAAAAATAGATTCACTGTTTTCAAAGTCATGTTGGGTTACTTTGGACTGCAAAACTGCCATCTTCTTTAATAGGTCGCATTTAGTGGTTCTTAGTGTGTCGTTATATTTCCTGAATAGTAACATTTCGTTTATCAATGTTCTTATATCGACATTTTCTCTTCTCAAGTATTCAAATTCTGCAGTTGAATTATTTACTGAAATTTGTAGTGTACTAATCGATTTTAACAACATATTAACATTTAGATCAATCAATACGAATTTATGCCGCGGTAAACTGTAAAGTTGACATAGAGAGAATGCATCTTTATTGTAGATAGTTTTACAATATATATTTATAATAATGATTGTGTTTCTTTTTCCTCCTCTGGCTATAGGCCGTAGGTCTTTCAACCTTAGGATGACACATTTTTCAGCATTTGTTACATTTATTTCCCCCATAATAGACTCACCGCATGGGCCTGACCATAACCCTTAACTGTCATGATTGCTGGGTATTATTTGAGCACAGTTATTGTTTACAACAAAGTAATAAACGTTTAGTATATAAAAAAATAATGATGCTACTTTTAACACGTCCCGGTCTTTTGTCGTGACTAACTAAATTACATGACAAAGGGAAGACCACGCTAATAGGTTATTAGTGATGATCTTAATATTCACTTACAGCTTCTGAAGTGAGACTAGAATAATTTTCGTTCACATATACTCACTAAAAGCACCGATTAAATGCGGAGAAAATGTGGTAAACTTTAGCACTCGAATCAATGTTAAATTAATTGAATTAAAAGGGAAGAATGAATATACAAAGACCATTATTTAGTTGTAACAAAATTAAGAAAAATATGGAAAAAGAAAGAGATATACATAAGAAAGTATATCCAAAATGAATATCAGAATATAAGAGCATATATGTTGAAAATAAAGTAGCTTATTAATACATCTGGTTCTGGTTCTGGTTTAAATCGATGGGAGGGCAGAGAGTTCCGCCGCAATGGGCCCTTTATGTGTGCTCCCATCTAAGTCCTCATTCCTTGCCACGGTCAAGCCAACCCAAAGCATTGGCAAATGCCAGGACTGCAGCAAGAGGGACTCTGAGGATGTCTGATGGATTTAGACATCCCTCTCCCATTGTGGATTTACGTAGGTTGGATAACACGGAGCAGTCTAGCAGTACATGCTCCGCGGTTTCCTCTTCTGCTTCACACCCTCTGCAGATAGGACTAGATTGTAGTCCCAGTTTGTACAGGTGTAATCGAAAATTGCAGTGTCCTATAAGAAGCCCTACCACCTTCCGTACATGTTTTTTAGGGATAGGTTTTTGCAGAAAATTCCTATACCAGCCCCTGTTTTCGTTGACGACCCATCAGTGTATATGTGAATGTCTTTGTGCTTGCTTTCTATTCCTGAGTTTTCGAATCTCAGGTCTATTTGAAGCTTCCTGTTGAAAATGTATTTTCGAGGGATGTTGTCCACCGGCATCATAATCTCGGGATTACTTTTCCTTAGATCCTCTAAGATTATGTGGTGTTCACCTCCTCCGTTGCTTACAAGCCATGTTTTTGTTGCTCGAAGCCTTAATGCCGCCGCTGCTGCCTGTTATATAAAAACTAATTAAGGAATAAAATAGAAATACATGATGATGATCAAAAGTGACTTACAAGAAATTATAACGAGAATACTTGTACAATAAAACTAGCTTTTATGAAAATAAAGAACTGAGGCCACATATCAAGTAAGAGATTGTAAGAACAAATTTTTTTTAAAATGTGATGGTTTTAGAGAAAATAGTAGTAAAGGCATACCATGTTTAAAATAATAGATGACGAGGGACTGGATTTATTATAATAAATTATAAATAAAGTACGGAATTAAAAGACAATACCTTAAGATCTAAAAGCTGGGTTTAAGTTATCGATGCTTAAAATTAGTGGCAGGAGAGAAAATAACAATTACAGAAAAATAATCTCAATAAGTAACAACTAAAATATACAATAAAATTACTTGACATAAAATTGAAACTAATATTGGAAGTAAAGCATAGAGTATTTATATAAAAGAACTGAGCCTACAAGATAACGTTCGGTAGCTTACGAAGTATAAAGGTTTGAAAAATACTGAAAAAAAAGGAACACAAGAAACAGATTCGTCCAATTCATAGATTTGGAAAATTCGCATCTAGAAAATCGTAACTGTATATAAGCTTAAAAATGGTTGATTATAGCACTCTATTCTTCGTTTTTACAGATTTATACACTAAACTAAAAAAAATGCAGAAATGTCCCATTTAAATTAAAATAGTTGAGGGTATTTCCGGTTAAAACCGAAGTATATTATTATCAAAAAATATACATCAGATGCATTTAGCCCTATTACACTTCCTGCAAAATTTCAAAGATGTCGTCCGTTTTGTTTTAAAGATATTTACTTGGTTCCATACCCTATCCCAACCCAGTATATAAAATAGCAAAGATAATAAAATAAATTAAAGTTCTCCAGTGGCTGTAGAAGATTAAGTACGACAATGAGTCTTGTTAAAAAAAAAACAAATTACTTATCGAAACAACTATTTTCCAGGCTAATACCACGGCTGATATTCAATTATACAAAAGTAATTTGCATATTATAAATAGCACAACTATTACCTCAGCATACCGGGACTTGGGAAGAGGAAACGAATCGAGATAAATTGTACTTACAAAGTGTGGAAGCGGCAATGATTGGAGTTGGATGTTGGTGAGGAAGAAGTGTAAATATAAACCGTTCGGTGCCACTAAAAATGTATCAGAAAATAACTCTTACTAAAACTGTCGGGTATTTTATAATGATTGGAGGGTGTATTAGACCTCACTCTACATATACATTTAAGTTTTCAACACTGGTTTTATTAAAAAAAAATAATCAAATTATAATTAATGATGTTTATCAAAAATTCTGAGTCGGTGTTTTAGCCTAAATTTAAAAAAATATGTAAGGTGGATGGGTGGCTAATCCTACCCTTAAATTTCAATATTTCAAAAAAAATCATAAAAACAAAACGAGGAGGATTTACTTAATTAATTTAGTAAACATATTTTTCTAATCAATTAAACTTTCAGTAAACTCCACCTGTATGTTCTACTAATCTTGGATTAGGATTAGGTTTACAGTTAGAAGCCATTGATCCACCCTTCATCAACATTTAAACTTTTACCAGTTACTCTCTTTTTGTTTTAAAGCTTTTTTCAATTTTCCTGGTTTTTAGTATATCACCAATAATTTGATTAATATGATCTATATTTGATGGATTCTTTTGATTAAGTTATGTCACATTTTCAGGTTCTTGAAAATAATTATTTTTTTATTCGTTTATTTCCTTCTTTTTGGTACCAATTTTCGATTTTTTTAAAGAAAGAAACAATTGTAGTGTTGTGTTATATCAAAATTACATTCTTTCGTTTTCCTACTTTAAGTAAAAATCATCGCGACCATATCAAAGTGTCCCAAGCGGCTTAATATAAAGAAGTTGCTGCTTAATTGTGCACGCGCGCAGGATATGGCGAAATTTCCTAGCAAATAAATAATTTTTAAGGAGGAAGCGTTAACGGAAAAATTAAATCTTCCAAGCATACGTGTGCAAATAAATGATATTTAAGGAGAAAGCGTTAACGGAATAATTAGTTAAATTTTAACTACCATATGATTAACATGGAAATCATTGCCCATCAAAACTACCATTTTTATGTATATAATGATTTTATATACACAAAAAAACAATCGGGGAAAAATGTTCTGTATTTGAGATGCAGAAATAGAAATTGCCCAGGTTATTATTATTATTCACATGTACTGACCTTATCTAATCTAATCTAACCTCACCTAAACCTAACCTAACCTGACCTAACCATAAAATAAAGATATTGTTATTAATCACATATGTTGAACTTATCTAATCTAATCTAACCTCACCTAAACCTAACCTAACCTGACCTAATCTAAAAATAAAGATATTATTATTCTTATTATAATTATTATTCACATATACATTTAATATACTCTATGAAATATAATCAAAATTCAACATTAAATTTTTTAATAATATTATATTGTAATTCATTAAAATAAGGAAGAAACAGTAGGAAATATAATTTTAATTATATATAATTTCTATTATTTTTAATTTATTAAGGCAGCAATTTAAACATTCCAGTAGATATAATACAATTAGTATATTAAATCCAATATAAATGGATATTATTGTTTATGCCGCATAATTCCCCGTGCGTATATATTTCGAAACAGTAACTTGATACGCTCAATCATAAATTTGGCGGTTTGTCTACTTAATGATTCGTACACAACTAAAACAACATCTTTATATTATGCCGCTTGGGCCAGGATGATGTGTTCCAAAAATCATCACACCACTTATTTCGGTTTCACTGGATATTCTAAAGATGAGTTATTGTGTCAATGTTGATGATTTGTGTTATAGTTATGTTTTGTACATCAATTACTGAGTTTCCCACTGTTGATTCAATTGTTGTTGTGTTGTTTTGTTTTCTTGTTTATTTAGGAATTGATTTTTCATACACAGCGCATTGAATATAATCAGGAAGTATGTTTTGATTGAACTAATAATTTAAAAATATGAAAATATATATAATTCACTGTTTGCGATTCTAAAACAATGAATCGTTTTACATTCACGAAACGTTTTTGTATTTTAGTATTTTTTTTAAGGAAACGTCAATATAATTGCAACGATGTTATTTTTCAATACCTTTGTTTTCATAGTCTCTTAGTCTTTCTAGAAACTATAAAACTGTAAACCGTTGAACTTATTGTTTCTTCTTTTTTGTCTGAATTGCTTCTTCAGAAAACATATCAGCATTTTTAATTCTTATCTCATTATCATTAACCTTTTCAGATTCGATCTTCAACAAATCGTCTTCGTTATATATGTTTTTTTTTTTATGATTTTATCTCATGCCTTTTAGCGGAGATTCATTTTATTCATTATTTCCTTCAATATTTCATGGTGATGATTTTTTTGACCTTTTTATTATTTTGTCGTTCGATGTAACGGAACAGTTTTAGGACTCGATCTGTTAGAAAGCTTCAAATTTTTGTTTTTAATAAGCGTTATTATGTAGGTGTTCTTGAGTTTTGTGAAGATAAAATTAATAATATAAATACGGTTAAATTTCTTTTTTTCACTGTTTTTTTAAGCACTAGATGTACATTTCAGTGTACATCTAGTGCTTAAATAAACAGCGAAAAAAGTGTTATTGTTGTGGATTTATTAGGTTTTGGTATTTTTAAAATATAGAAGAATTGTAAAATTTGCAAAAGCTTTCAATAAAAAAGGAAACAAATAACTGAAAACGAGAACACATTACATTATATTTTTTCCAAAAATATCACACTGGTAAAGGTATACAAAATAATGCAGATCTACAAAAATTAGATTTAAATACGCCATAGCAAAAATATTGCCTGGCCTGATACGTATCATCACTAACTGAGAAATATAATGCGTCGAGTAAAAAAATATAAGAAATCATGAACTTCGCCTTCAAGGTCTATTTTCCAAATTTTAAATTTAATCAGTGTTTATGTATGAACAATATTTGTATATATTTCTTAATAGATCCTGTAGAGAAAATAATATATAATATATAATATATTAGATGCTATTTTTCTAATAAGCAAATACAAATTATTTTATAATATTACAATTAAAATTATGTATATAAACTGAAGAATATTACAATGAAACTTAGTATAGAAAATTCACCTTAAATTATAGTTTACTACAATAATTTAAATGTTGATTCGAGTTGTCTAATATTTTACACAAACATACATTGTATACCAATAAAATAAAATTAATACGTTATTAATTTAAGACTATTCGTTTTTGTCTACATTCGTATCCCCTATAAAGATATACTCTATAATTACTAGACCAAGTTGAATGTCATTTATTTAAAATAATAATAAATATCTTAATTAACTTTTTTTTTTTCTTTTACAATATATATGTATTTACATTTTGTGTTTTATTTTATTTGAGGGCGGGCTATCGACTATTGGTCTTTCGGTCCAAATATTTATTTATTTTTATTATAAACTTTACCAATTAAATTTGCTTGGAAAAGTCATTTAATAATTAATACAAAAGCATTTTTTATTAATTATATGAAAAGTACTTATTTTAAGACCGCAACGTGTTTGGAATGATTTTATCGGCAAATAGCTATAATTAAAAATAGATTGGAACACTTAAGCTGTATCATTGACAAAAATTATTGGGGAATTTTGAAAATTGTTCTTTCACTTTCGTTACAACTATTTTAATAACACACTATTTTTAGTATAATATTAGTATATAAACCAAAATAATACATGGTAAACCATCATTCTTTGACAACACAATCCAAAATGAACACCTTGGTACGTATATATTTTAATATATTTATATTATTATAATAATTATATAAAAATAAAATATATTATATATAATTATTAAATAAATGTACAATAAATATTGACAATTAAAAAAACGTCCAATAATTAATTTATAATCGTGTATATCAGTACCTTAATAAATAAGTAGGTACTAAAAGTGTCACCAAAAGTGTATGGCTCTAATATTATATATTAAAGTATAAAATTATAACAAATGTTTTATTATTTTTTGAACTTGTAGATCATCATCGCCGCCCTCATCGCCTGTGCTGCTGCCAGGCCTCAAGCAAATGTAAAAGTATCGCAAGACACCAGCGGAAACTATTATCTCAGTTACGAATTTGAGGATGTTGCACGCTCTGAAAAAGGATCGTCCGATGGTACAGCCGTTGGTTCATACCGGTTCACTGATAAGGATGGTCAAGTTCACGCCATCAACTTCAACGTTGGGCTTGATGGTGGTTACAGAGCGGAAGGAGACCTACCAACCCCAGTTGTCGATACCCCAGCTGTAGCTGCTGTTCGTTCTGCACACCTTGCCGAGGATGCCAAGCAAAGGTCTCTTCTTCCAACCCTTCTCGAATAAATGATATAAATTTATTATACATGAATGATTAACGTTGTAAAAAATTATTTTTATATTAAAAATATAATGCAGAAAAACCAAAATTTAATCATTAACTAATTTACATTCAAAAATCATAATTTTCCGCCTCGTTGACTCTTTCATGAAAAGAGATCGTCGAATTGGTCGACTCTATTAATACATAATATCGCGACATCCCGCGGATAGGATTAATTATATAATTACTTAACAAAAAGTCGATTACAAATGACTCGCAGATTTGGATTACATTCTTGCGAACTTGAGCCACTTTATTTACTTTACTTCCTGTTTTCGGACACTTACTCTCCTCAAAAAGAAAGGTGCACCTGATTAGATTGAATATAAAAGTTACGAAATATTGGCTTTCATTGCAGTTTTGTAATAGTCGTAGATCAATGATGTTTACTAAAGTAAGTACCCATTTACACATTACAAATTAATTATTATATTTCAGTAATTTAATTATGTGTTAAATGTTATAAAGACAGTTTAAGTTAATCGTTTCTGTTATTTTAGATTTGCACATTATTTACATTTTACATAAATTGCCCAAAAATGATGAAATTGATTTATAAGGCCAATTTGTTATTCTATCTTAATCTTAATTATGATAATATTTATGACAGTAATAATTGATTTTAAGTTATGAATAAATTATAAACGAAATTTATCGAAACTATGGACTTACAATACCTATATATACATTATGACCAACGATATAATAATGAATTTTTATTGCAGATTATTCTAGTCACAATCATCTTGGGAATTTCTGCCGCCCAAAAGCACGCATACACATATTATCATCCCAAACATTACGAATACGACCAAAAACATTCAGCACCGGCTCAAAAACAGTTTGTCCGTACAGGTACTAATCGTGTTATTCCAGTAGTAGAGTATGAATTTATTCAGGGATACTCCAGTTTTATAAAAAATAAAATCCCGAAACAAACAACTGCGGACAAAAATCAAATTATTACACCACATACTCCAATTCAAGAACATGTTACCCTAAAGAATGATCAGATTTTTAATCAACAATCGGAATCTATTGCTAATAACAATACAATCAAACCAATTGATGTAAATAATAGCAATCAAACTTTTACTGATGAAGTAATTTCATTTACTACAATCAAAAATTACATACCAATTCAAAAAGGCTTACGTTCTCCTAAATATCGTTTCCATTATGAAAGAAAATCAGGTAATAATAATAATCAAACACAAACAGACAACACTAGTTCACTTGTAGATAATAATTTAATTAAAAATAAAAATTCAATCGATATTCAAAAACCTACAAACAATAAAAATTCTACTGAAAATAAAGCTACCACACAAGAAACAATATCAGCTAAAAATAATCGGGACACTTCAGTTGTATTGAACGACAAAACTCAAGTTGATAAAAGTGGAAATCATGTGTTTGGTCAAAAATTATCTTCTACTATAAGTAGTCATATTACTTCACATCAACCCCATACTTTAGTTCAAGAACCTAAGGAAGCTCTAAATAATAAGGACGTAAATAAAGAAATTAAAGGAAATTCCGCTTTCGAGAAAAAAATTCCTTTAAAATTTGAAATTCAATATAAGAAATCGACCACTGGAATTAATCAATCAACACCTGCTACATCTCATACTCTAAACGAAAAACATGATAAAAAGGTTGAAAATAAAATTCAAGTTTCAAAAGTAAATCCAAATCAACAGCATACATTACGAAATCAGGAAAAGGAAAATATTTTAACTAAAAAACCTGCGGACACTGTAAATAAAGAACCTTTAAATCAACACCATTATGAAGAGGATAATTCACAGGTATGTTTTATAAAAATTAGCAATGATATTTTTTACATGTTTGATTTTTATTTCTAGCATTATTCAAAATACGAGTTTAAATATGGAGTTGTTGATCATCATACCAAAGATTACAAACTTCATCATGAAACTCGTGAAGGTGATGTTGTGAGGGGAAAGTATTCCTTTTATCAACCTGACGGAAGACTCAGAACTGTAAATTACTCAGTTGATAAACATAGTGGATTTAACGCTCAAGTTACATATTCTGGACATGCTGCCCATCCTTCTCATGGCGACCATTAGAATGATTTTATTTTATTTATTTTGGTTATTGCTTTTTGTTACTTATTAATTTATGATGTTGATAATTTTATTAAATGCATTTTGTTATTAACTGGATTAGTATATTTAATGCTAAAACCTTTGCTGTTAATGCAATATACTAGTGAGTTAGAAGTGCTGAAGAAAGGGCTCGTCTAAAGTGATTAGATGAAACAAAGCGTATTTGGATGGTGTTGTTTTAATTGCGAAAAAATAAAAAGGGATGAGAGGATAGGTATGCAGGACAACTAAAGTGGATGCAGAAAATATAAGGAAAGCATGGGCAATAGCGAGGGAGAGGAAAATGTTTATCGTTGTTTGTTTAATGTACGTATGGGGAGTATGAGAAACATGTATAGAGATAGCAGATATGTTTCCTTTATATTTCTGGATTGAAGTCTTTTTCATTCTTCATCGTATCTTTCAAGCATTTGCTTAAGAATTAATGTTGACTCCCGCACACATAATGTTTTAGGAAACAAACCGAGTAGGTCTTAAAGTAAACAAATGAAAAAAGTGGCAGTAGAGAGACTGTTTAAATGGTGAGTAAAAATGTGACTAAAGGAAATATATAACTAGATAATCTTTTGATGCATTTATTCATGGATGGATGTTTGCGATAATATAATCCACTTCTTCTTGGCTTCTGGGTGTATAAACTACTATGACTACCGATAGTATTTAGTCTAGTCCATTGTCTTATGTTTCTGAGCCAAGGCCTCATTTTTCTTCCTATTCCTCGACTTCCTTCAATCTTGCCTTTTATGATCACTTGAGGGATATTATATTTTTGATTCTGATATGTCCCAGATTTTCTACTTTTCTTCTTTTTATTTAGTCAAAAGTTCGCGATCCCTATCTATGCGTCGTAGAACGTCTTCGTTTGTAACTCGATGTGTCCAAGAGATCTTTAGTACAGTAAAGCTATATTTCAAACCCTTCTATTTGATTCATTGATGTTGCTTTACACGTTCATTTAATGAGCCATATCTTAAGATTGAAATCGAATTCAGTACTGGTAAAAACTTTTTTAAATTTCAAGTATGATTTGATGTTCAGTCCTCTTTGAGCAACATTCCAAGGTATTTCAATTTTTACACTTTTTTAATTGGTATCATAAAACAAATATTTAGAATATAGAATAAAGCATATATTTTGGAGATTTTCGGCCATCGAACCCATTTATAAATGGTAACATAATTTTGTAATTTTTAGAGGTATTTGTAGTCATATTTTGGCTCAGCGCAATTCAAAAGTTAGTAGAAGATGAAGGTCCTCGTTTTCCACTGATAGTAAATACATTAAAATACACCATTTGTGTGGACGATATTTTGGAACTTTATCAGACGATAATTAAAACTATACTTTACACAAGGCGATATTTTGTGTGGAGGAGATGATGAATCTCCAAGTCTCGAACTTCTAAAACAGCTCGTTGTACTTTTGTAGCTTAAAGCGTTTGAGCTAGGAATATGGACCAGCTCAAAAAATTCTGAACATGGTAATAGTTCCTTCGTCATCGTCCAACATTGAAGTGTTAGGATTATCTTGGGATCCTGCACGTGATGTTTTTCATTAAATTATCAGCCCTTTAAAAAAAAAATTAAGGGATTTTATCTCGAATAATTCGTACGTACGATGTGATTGGGTATCTTTGTCCACTTGTATTTTCTCTCAAAGTTTTATTTTAAAAATTATGATTAAATAAAAATGATTGGAATGATACATTACGTCCCGATATTTCGCTACAATTGTCTCGCATCCTAGAGGAACTTCATTTTATGGAAAAAATTTCAATTCCTAGATGCATAATTTTTATTATTTGGTTAAACGCTCGCCTGATAGAGTTTGCAGATGCAAACTATGTTTATGTTAATTTAGTTATAGCCAAATCACGTCTTGAACTTTGTGCCGCTTGTTTGCTGTCAAAACTTTTACGACAAATTACTCCTTCATTTGATTTAATGAAATTAAATGCACCCATTTGTTTCACTGACTGCACAACTACACTCTCTTGGATTCGTACTCTGCCACATCTAATTCATGAGAATAAAGCTGATGCTCTCTGGAAACATGTTAGAGGCATTGTAAATCCAGCTGATCCGGATAACCGTGGATTCTTGTCATCAGAGTTATTAAACTGTGAATTATGGTAGCATTGTGCAGACATTCTCTATAGCTGAGTAACAAGTTGGCTAAATGAAAACTTTGACAATCAATCAGTTCATTTAGAATTGAAAGACGTACAAATTCCATCGCATTTATCTACGATAGATTCATCTCCTTTTGATGAATTATTCTACAGAATTTTCTCTTTAACAAAACTACAGTGCGTTCTAACATACATTATTTGTTTTATTCGTTTTTTTGGAATAAGATTACCTGTGATCGTATTAAACGCCTCGTAGGACCTCTCTCAGGTGAAGAATATAAAGATGCTCTAGATATTTATATTAAAATTTACAGATAGAAATTTATGTTCTCGACGATGTTGCAAATTATCTCTATATCTTAACCCCAATGAATTTGTTATGGTTGGGAAACATTTAGAACATTCACAGCTCGTTCGCTTTTCAGTTTGGCTAAAAGTAGACTTGCTACTTTCATCTTTCCTCATGCCATGGTGGTCCACAACTAGTTCAATCTCTCATTCAGCGTAATTATTTATTCGGATCAAGGACGAAACTTCAAAGGCGCTGCACGGGAAATTAATGAAATTACTCAATTCATACAAAATTCCAATAAAAAAATTAGCTCTTTATTTAGCTTCTAGATCAATAGCATGGTATTTCAATCCCCTTATGCACCCAATTTTGGTGGGTGGTGGGAGGTGATCAGGTGTTTTCATTGGAAGAATTTATTGCTGTAATTACCCGCATGGAAGGCATATTAAATTCTCGTCCCCTTTGTGAGGTTTGAATGCTCCTGAATGGCGCTGACCATTTAACTCAATTTCTTAATAGGTGGTCCCATCTTTTCACGTCCTGAACCCCATATCCTTGACCTTCAAACTAATAGACCAAATCGCTGGCAACTGATAAAACAGTTAATTCAATAATTTTGGAAGCGATAAAGTAGAGAATATATCCGCTTGCAAATTTGTCCTTCGAATTCACAACCACGCTCTAAGGGTTATTTAGTGCTGGAATGCTACCTACCTAATGGCCGAAAGAATGTATTTTACAGCTGATCTCAGGTCTGGACGGAGTAAATTGTTAAAATCAAAACGCACATTGGTGAAGTTCTTAGGCCCGTAAACAAGGTCATGCCTTTGCCTAAATATTATACTACGCAGGGACAGAGATGTTGAAGTACATATATTTTGTTCGTATCGTTACGTAATTGTTTATATTTTTGTGGGGAAATTACTAGTTAATCAAAATCAAAATAGTTATTTTGGACTGAGGGTATGTACTAAATTAATTTCTAACATTAGGAAGCAATTGCGCTCATCTCTGTTTATGTTTTCCTCTTAATGCGCCTATCTATTTTTTCTACCCTTCATTCCAAGAACCACTTGCAGTTGGAGAGTGAGGAAGTCTCGGGCACCCCTAGATTTGACATACACTGAAATTGGCATTGGATTCACCGTTAGTATATTTCGCTTCTCGCATAGTTAAATAATAAATAAAATCCTTACAGCGAGGGATTGATTAGCCATCCAGGTCAGTAGAATAATTAATGTTAGTGTCCTTTCCGAGAAAACGCACTCAGTTCACTGGGGGCTCACCCGCGCGCCTGTAATATTCCTCCTCAAAAATATAGTCCACTGCTGTCTCGGGGCTTTTAATCACAACATTTTGTTTTTGTAATATTCATATTCAGACCCATGTTTTCGCTGTGATTCTCTACTCTGTTTACCAGTTCTTAAAGATCTTCTATATTTTCGGCTATGAGTATGCATATCGTATGTTGTTTATCCATATGCCACTGATTTTAACACCTTTTCAAGGTCCGTGAGAGTTTCCAGAAATATATTCTCAGAGTATGGGTTAAATAGGAGGATCAATAGGGCAAATCCAGGTCTCACCACTCTACAGATCTTTATGGCATTCATAGATTTATAGGTCTTTGGACTTTTTGGTTCTTGTATGGTCTTTCGATGCATCGCACGTCTTTCTGATCAATGCCCGACCTTTTAAATATTTCGATGAGTTTATGATTTTGCATTAAGTCAAACGCCTTCTTATAGTCTACAAAGCATAGACACACATTTTTCCTATGGTCGTGACAGTTTTGTACAAAAACTTATGTCTCAACTAAAAATTCTCTTATGTTCAGTCCTTGCCTGGAGCCAAACAGTGTATCGCTGATTGCGCTTTCGCACTTTTCGCATACTCTTTGATGAAATATTTTGAAGAATTTTAAAGAGTGATTCATAAGGCTAATAAGTCTATGTTCCTCACATTTTTTTCAGGGGAATAAAGGTTGATGACAACCATTGCGTAGGATAATAATCAATATAATAGATTGTGTTGAATATTTTGTACAGCCAGTCTACTCCTTTCGCATCGAGAAGTTTAAGTATTCCCGATGTAATTTCATCTGGGCATGCAGCCTTGTTTCTTGCAGTATTTATAGCTCCTATAAATTCATCAAACAATTGATGGACGCGTCAAGTTGTTATCAGTCTCGAAATCAATATTGTTTTTGCTTGAACGTTGATAGTGTTAATCAGTCTGTTCGTGACGAAATAAATATTTTAATCCCGAAACCAATAGACCATCTTATCTGGAGCATCATTTCCTACCTTTAAGGCTCAGTCAGATTTCATTTCCTAACCAGAGTTTGCAAATTATTGAAACAAAATTTGTATATAATGAATTCTCTCACTCCTATAAATGTACTTCCTGCCAAATTTATATTCACTTGATATTGACCTCAATTCATCGAAACATAAGCAAAAGCATTAACGGTAAACAAGACAAAACTCAATTGTGAAAAGCAAAGGCAGAGCTAATGTTAAGGGAAAGTATGGCTATTAAGAATACTGTTATCTACCAGATTAGAGATATACGAATTACTTGAGACATACATGAATACAGCAGATCGGTCATAATAATAGACGAAGAATGGGTGTGATTTTTGTTAACGTCATTGCCTGAGCGATATACGCTCATAACAATTGCAGTTGAGCATTCAGGGTTCAAAATTATAACGGATTTAAAAAGCAAATTGGATATATAGAGAAATTACCACATTAGTAAAGGTGAAATCCTCAAGCCTTTTGAAATTTTAATTTGACTTTTCTGAATTTGGTTTCGAAGGAGCCTTTACTATACTAATGTGGCTTATGAGTCAAATTAAAATTTCAAAAGGTCCCGAGAGATATCGATGTCAATAACTATACTTATAAACTTGTTTGTTTGTGTTATCATTTTGTGTGTTTTTAGTTTAATATTTACAATCTAAATTTGAGAGAAATTGTAAAGAGTAATAATAACATATTGAATATAAAAATGCAGGCGATGTGCAAATAAATAACGGGTGTTAACAGGAAATCCAAAGAATCATAATAAATAATAATAATAATAATAATAATAAATAATATTGCAGTCCCGGGTGGCGCGGCGTTGGAATTAAATTCGTAGGTTCGATTCTTACATGTGCCAAATAAATTGAACTGACATCTTAATTGTCAAACATAATACAAATGTAAATGATGTAATTTTCTAAGTACTTATTAAAGTTAACAACACTTTAAATTCACATTTAAATTTTGTTTGACAATTAAAATGTCAGTTAAATTTATTTGGCACATGTTAGAATCTACCTACGTATTTGATTCCAACGTCACCCGGAACTAGAATAATTGTTGGACACCCGTTATAAGTGAACATAATAGCGTTATGAAAGACGTACACTAAATATTCCAGACCTAATCACTACTACGATGCACAAAGTGATATCAGAATTCAATATTTTGAAACGTGTTGACAAAACAAACAGGGTATGCTGTCGTTCCCAAGTAAAAGAAGTTGAAATGAAGAAGTTTTAGAACTAATTCACAGTAACATTTGTGGCAAATGGAAACCAATTAATTGTGAAATGCAAAATACGTTGTTGACTATAGCAGAATGTACTTTACTGTAATCCTGAAAACAAAGGATGAAGTATATAATACGTAATAGAAAATTAGCAAAATTTAAAATTTAAAATTTTGGGAACTGTCAGTGGTTGTGAATATTGTAGCAATTTTTTTGAAGATTCTCGTAATAAAAATGGCAATATTTATCATATGCCAGAACAAAGCGGTGTGGTAGGGCATTGAGATCGTATTATTTGTTAGCCATATATTTAATCTTGTCTGGAAAATGCAAAAATAACACCGATTCACAAAAAAGTGATAAATCTGACGTACTTAACTATAGACACATTTAACTACTTTGTATCTGCAGCAAAATTTTTAAAAGTAATATCACATACCATATTTATAATAAAACTTCTAACAAAACTGTTAACTTTTATTAAAGAACTCTATTTAAACATGCAACAACTGAAAAAAATGAAGTAATTTACACGGATTGAACCAAAGCTTTCGACCCCCTGCCACATAACGTAATCATTGAAGAAATAAAAAAAAATGCGATATTAATGCTAATCTGGTATATGTCATTAATTTGTACTTAAGAAATCTTCATTAATATGTCGAATATAAAAATCATATCTCCAAACAATATGTAGCTACAAGTGGTATACCCCAAGGTTCCAATTTAGGTCCACTGTTGTTTCTGTTATTTATAAATAACGTCTGTGATATTTTAAATTGTGATTTCTTAATGTACGCTGATAGCTTAGGGCTTTATAGATGTATTAAATCTACAAATGGCTGTGATATACTACAAGAAAATTTGTATAGTTTTGATAATTGGTGTTGTGATAATGGACTAGAATTGAATATTTAAAAGTATTTTGTTGTTTCTTTAACAAACAATTTAAACCATACGGTATATAATTATAATATTCGTGGCCACTTCGCCTAAAGGTCTGAAAACATCAAAGATCGCTGTATAATTTTTGATCAAAAACTAATTTAAAACATGTTTATATGTTGGGAAAGTATTGTTTAATAGTGTTGCGATTTATTATTTAAAAATGTAAGTATGTTTATAAGTTTATATTATTATATTATTACCTTAATACACGTTTTAATGCTGCAAAAATTCAGTTTGAATCAGAAAAATAAAAGGCACATGTTTAAACATATGGTGTACTCATATGGTACATGTTACAGAAGCGAATAGGAACAGGTTGGAAAAGGGGCTTTAAAGCATATGTTAGCTATGGCTAGAACAAGAACACCTAAGGCTGTAGGTATTACAATCCAATCACCGAATAGCAAATAACCAATAAAAATGTTACACTGATTCAAATGTCAAAAGGAGTAAAAATATATTCTAATGTGACTAAAGGAGAAAATCTTCTATCTTAAGAGTACTCAAATAACTCGAATCGTTGGGGAAAACTGGCGGCATAACACACAAAGAATTTTCAAAATCAAACGAAGTAAAATAAAAAGATTACAACTACTTAACTGGCTGTCAAGAAAATTGAAATTAAGAATGAGGTGAAGTCTCTTTGGATCTAGGTTCTTAAAATGACCAAAAATTTATTTGTATTTACAGGTTACAAACAGAGTTAACGATACCACTGATCAACTAATTCACACAACTATTATTTTAAAATAGAAAAGGTTGTAGGCTAAACCGAAACTAAGTTGATAGTAGAAAAAAAGCACAACTATTTGTAATCGTTTATAATGTTGATTAAATTGAGCTGGTTCTCTTTTTTTCAGGCTTCTGCAAGAAAATGGGTCTTCTGTTAAAAGAAAGTCTAGCTTAGAATTACTTGATATACTCCTGTATAGCTTTCAGAGTTAATGTGAAAGTTGTCAAGGAATCAGGCATTGTCAGACAGGTGATTTGTTTGGATCCAAATCTTCGACTCGTGTTGCCAAACTGGAACGCACTCAAAACAAAAAAAAGGTGTATATACCTGATTCTTTTTATAATAAAGTTAGTAAATAATTTAACATTCTTGAAATCTATACTTGGACATACACATAGTTGTGACATATCTAACTTAATCAGTGAGGGAATAACAAGGGTTGCTATTTATATATTGAGAACTGGCATATGAAATCTGACATTGTCTTGTCATCGTAAAGTTTAACATTTTTGACGTTATACATTCTCAGAACGTTTTGACGAGGAAGCACTATTTGAAACTTTCATTTTGGCTAAAAGATGGAATTAATTCAAAAAAATGTTTGACCTATGATTTATTATGACTGTTGGCGTAGTCTAACTCAAGAACAGTGCATCAATCAACTGAATTGTTGACGATGAAGCTGGTACACTGAATTCAAAAGTAGACGTAGTTCGCTCACAGACGAATTTAAAGAAGATCGCCCAAAAAAAGTCGCTGTATATAATAATATCTATCCTGTGGGAAAATTAATTGAAGAAGATCGTCATATGACATATCACAAAATCCAGAGATGTTTAGTATGAGCATACATTAGATTTTACACGAACATTTGGATGTTCGAATTTTATGAGCTGAATAAACTGTTGGTGTCAATTGGTGCCGATAAATCATCTCAATTTTATTTGTGTTGCATCCAAAGCCGTATACAGCATCGTTATAAATGACGAATCGTAGATTTATACGTACAAGATAGAAAGAAAATACCCATCGGTAGTTTGCTATGTGAAGCAAAAGCAACAAAAAAAGTAGTTCGTTTTTGGAGCGTTAGGAAGCAAATTATGGAATTTTTCTTCACGAAAACCGAGCATGTGGCAACTGTGGCTCTCGAAAATCAAAAGACCATTAATTCAGTTTGGTAAACGACCACTTGTTTGTCTGACGTTCTCGGTAAATTAAGAGAAACCAACCAACCAAAACGACGAATCATTTTTCATTACGACAATTCAAGCATCACATGCAACAAATGAGTATTTAGACACACAAAAGATCTGTATAGCCCCGACTTGGAATCCAATGACTCTTCTTGTTTCAAGTAACTAAAGATAAACTGCGTGGACAACAATTGTCATCGGTCGAAGAAGCGGTCGAGGCCTTCAAAATACATGCTTTAGAGCATCAAGATGCAGACAAAAGGACCACGGAGACCGCAGTTCAGGGACGCTAAGCAATACCACCTCATGAGGAAAAAAGTTATTTTAAGGGTGGTTCAATCGCTTGCAAACGTGTATAGATCTTAAAAGCAATTATTTTGTAAAGCAATTAAAATATTTTTGATAAAATTCATTTGTTTATTCTTTCCATTCTTAATACAAAAATAGTAACTCTACTAGGTTAGGAATTGTTTCTAGAATATTCATATTTAGGAAGTTTACTACAAAAAAATGAAAGGTAGAAATATCATCTTAAAATATAACCTATTATGTAAAAAGTACTTATTTTATGAATAATTTATATGCAATGTAATGTTTATATCACAAAATAATATACCGTCTTTTCGAATTAGCAAGAGAGATTACTTTATATAAAACGAAATTCATATAATAACCCAAAATAAACATTACATTAATAATATACACTAATATTATTTCTTTCTTCGTAAGCCTATGTACTACATTAGGTGATTATAGCGATAAATTTAAATAAAACATCACCGCAACTTATAAATATTAAAGAAAGAAATGTAATACGTCGCGCTTTTAAATATATTGGTGTACTCAAATATATTATATAGGTTAAAACCGCACGCACACCAGGGAATAAACACGTAATGTATTAATTATCAATTCACTTTTTCCTGGTGACAGCCCGACGCCGAAATTATTTCTTTCCGTTCACATTATACGGCGAAACTGGGTTAATACCGAATTAATGTTCGCTCCCTCGCATTTTAAACTCAAGAATTCGGAACGTATCGATTTCCACGTGTTGCGCAATTGCTCGAATTTTTGGCCACATTCGACTATTCATAAACTAATTACTGAACTTGATCCACTTTCCTTCCTTCCATAACCGATTATCCAACTGAATTACGCGTTTACCGCATTTTTGATAATTACGATTCCGATCGGCATACGTTTGGGCAGGTGTTGGAAAGTATCAAAAAAATGATTTATAGTTGTATAAATATTTATGTTATCAATATTAAGCAGTGTTTTTTCTCTTTAAAATTAAGTAATTCTTGCCACTATTTATAATTCTTTTAATATACACTATGATGCAGTGCGGCAATCGCATCAAGATTTGCATTTTGCATCTTTTAGTGTGTATATTTTTAATTTGCTTGTTATTTAGTTACAGTAAATAATAAAATGTATTAATTCAGGAAATGTTTTCGCATTTTTAAATTTATTACAGTAAATAACTAAAAAAAACATTTTCTAATTATATTTGTTATAATTAGCAATTATTATTTTATGCAAAAAAAAATATTAAGTGGTTGTGGATTAAAATTTAAATTGTAGTTTAAATGCACAATTTTTCAGATGAGAAATAATTCTATTAAAATTGCTACTGTGCGTCAATGTGAATAAATGAGCCGTCTTTCACGGATAATGAATACAGAATAGATTGTAAACTAGACGAACTGAATTAGAGCAATCAATTTTGCAGTGCCCTCTCAGAGTGAGCTAAGCAATTTGCCTCAACTAAACACAATTCAATGCATTTAACGAGGTGTAATTTAATTTCGAGCCCTCGTTGCTCTACGTGAATACAGAACCTGTTTTTATTTACATGCATGATGCGATGTATTCACACACTGTTAGAAACTTCTGGATTATAATTAATATGCAGGCTTTAATTTATTGTGAAGATATGTCATGCTTTTAGTAAGATTATATTAAATGTATTATGGAGCGTATAATGGTTGTCATGATAATAAGCATTATAATTATCTGGTCTATTACACGATGTTCTGCGTAATGTACTATTTATTTTATTTTATTTATTTTCACCAAGTAAAATCAAGAGGTAGTTTACAAACCATATTACAGACCATATAATAATAAATAATTACAAAATGATCCTACCAGGGGAAAATTAAAAGGTATGAATTCAGCGCAACCGAAGTGCGGCTGATCTTCCATTAAACCTATAAATTACTAGGGCAAATGTAATGGGTTTAATATAATTAAAATAATAAAAAATATTAAGAAATAAAAATTGAAGACGTAAAATATGTTTATTTTTCAACTAATTTGTTGAATATAAGTCCTGAGGCGTGATTTAAATAGTGGAACGCTCAGAGTCTTAATGCTACATGGAATGCTATTACATATTTTTAAAATTACATAGGAGTAACTTCGCGTAAAAAGAGCTGAACGAAACTTTGGAGGTGTTAGTGTTCCCTTAAACCGAATATTAAGATTATGAACGTCTGTACGAAATTTTATTTTATTGTAGAGGTAGGGAGGATTGTTATTAATTATAATAGAGTGTCTATTCCACTATGTAAATATCTTCTGTTCTTCATATTTAACCAATCTAGATCTAAGAGTTTATGACTAATTCTATCTCGTTTGTTAATTCCAAAAATAAAACGCATACATGCATTTTGTGCTCTTTGTATTCTCATTATATCTACGGAATCAATGCATGGATCATATAGGGCATCCGCAAAATTAAAATGTAACATCGGATCGGATAGACAAGAGGCTACGGTTACAATATAGGTTTTTTAAGTTACAATAGGCATTTCTAATACATAGATTGACATGTGATTTAAAGCGAAATCTATTGTCGATGGTAACCCCTAAACTCTTGACTTCGTTGCTACATCGGAGCACAGTATTATTGATCGTTACTCTAAATGAATTGCTTTGCATAAGGCGTTCTCTAGCTTTTTTTGGCCCAAAGATAATCAATTTCGACTTGTCTGGATTAACATAGAGACAGTGTTCTTTTGAAATATTAACTAGACTTGAAATGTCTTCATTAAGTTGTCTACACGCTAGCGCAGTATTATCACTATGAAAAGAATAAAGGAGCTGGGTATCATCAGCATAGAAGTGGGATTCGCAAAATTTAATAGATTTATGAAGAAAGGATGAATATATTAAAAATAACAGGGGACCCAGAATGGAGCCCTGTGGCAAACCTGAGGGAACTGGTAGATTATTAGAAAGATGTTCAACTGTAA
Organism: Ontholestes murinus; assembly: GCA_963969525.1. Taxonomy (NCBI): domain Eukaryota; kingdom Metazoa; phylum Arthropoda; class Insecta; order Coleoptera; family Staphylinidae; genus Ontholestes; species Ontholestes murinus. The sequence goes on from OZ018394.1 coordinate 32,565,278, forward strand.
CCGGCTGAGTGCGATTTTTTAAGTAATTCTCAAAAAAAGTTACTGCAACTTCACCTAGCCCAATGCAGCTTAAGATAGATAACATCGTATCGTGATTGATTGTATCAAAGGCTTTGCTTTAATCTAGCAATACAATCACAGAAAGCATGCCAGTATCCGTGGCTCTAATAATGTTGTCACACATATTAGACAATGCGGTTGTGCAGCTGTGCTTAGGGCGAAATCCTGATTGTGTTAAAGGTAATAGGTTAATAGAAGCGATGTAATCTCTTAACTGAAGGTCAACAACTTTCTCTAATATTTTGGACATTACTGGAAGCACACTAATGGGACGCAGATCTTTGAACTGAAGAGGAGTTTTAATTTTAGGAATTGGAGTAACTATAGCCTCCTTCCAAAGTGTTGGAAACATACTTTTGTCTAAGCACGTATTTATAATATCCGTGATATAAGGCAAAATATGTGGACAGCCATTTTGTATTATTTTGAGACTAATGGCATCGCAACCGATTGCATTACTTTTAATGTTATTTAGAATTTTACTTACTAATTCTTCACTCACAGGCTAAAAGTTAAAAGAAGAGTTGGACACTAAATTATTTTGGTAATACTCTTTAACGGTATTATTATTCCCATTTTTGGGTATAGAGTCAATGAAGTAGGAGTTTATATCATTGGGATTTTTGAGAAATGTGGGAATATTATATGTATTCTCTCTTTTAATTACTCCCATTGATTTTAATGATCGCCATGTAGTTTTAAAATCACGATTATTCAGAGCATTTTCTAAAAAAGCTTTCTTTTCTCTTCTAATAGAGGATGTTGTAAGGTTTCTCAGTGACTTATAATATTCTCATTTGGCTGCTGTTGGATTGGATTTAAATCGATTTAGTGCTTTATTTTGAAGTGATTTCATGAATTTTAGATTGTCTGTATACCAGGGTGAGCAAGGTTTAGAAAATATCTTAGAGCATAACGGAGCATGCGTATCAAATAGAGTTAAGAGTTGCGATATTAAGTAGTTGACTTTTTCATCAACATTATTAATGTCATAAATAAGGAAGAAAGGCACTGAGTATAAGTCAACTAAGAAATTACTGTAGTTAAAGTGATTAAAGTTTCTAAATATTACCAATTTTTGCTGTATTTCATTGTTACTTATTTTTAATTTTGTATAGACAAGTTTGTGATCCCTAATTTCAGACACATTAACAACTCCAGTATTAATAACCAGCGTTTCATCTGAAATACAAAAAATGTCGATTAACGTTTCAGATAAGTTAGTTACTCTAGTAGGTTCAGAAACGATCTGCTTTAATTTATAGAAATCTAGAACATCCATAAGGTATGTTAAACTGTTAAACTCATTATTAAATAATCTATATTAAGATCACCGGTAATAATACATAAATCATAAAGGGGACTAATGTGAGAGAGTGTATCTTCCAGTGTATGGAGGGCGGTAACACACACCCACTGCAACAGAATAACGATCAATATAAAGTTTTATCCATAATTGTTCAATTGTGTTAGTACTAGGAATATGTTCAAAACGTATACCATGTTTAATATAAAAAGCTTGTCCTCCACCTCTGCCTTCTCTGTCACACCCTATCAAATTATAATTATGCAATGAAACGACTTCGTCTTTAATAGCATGCGTTAGCCACGTTTCTGATAGCGAAATGATGTCATAATCTAGTGGTGCCACAATCTCAGTAAAATCTAAAAAAGAAGAAATTAGTGATCTGGTGTTTAAATGACATAAACTTATATTATGCAACATTATCTATAATTTATAGTGTAACCCAAAACAATAATAATAATAATAATAAAGTAACCAAACCTAATATCTATTACAGTATCTATTGAAATACTCAATTTTTAGAGTAAATTAATATCGTTATAAAAATGTTTTTTATATATTAAACCCAAAACTGAAATAATTTAATGCTAGATTATATATAAAAAAATATGAACAATTCAGCTCAAACTAAACTAAAAGTGATGAAAAAAAAAAGCGGTTATAGTATTAGAGTAGTTAATTCGCGCAAAAACCGACTATGACTACTGTTAATGTAATAATAGTTATTTAAGGTACAAGTGTAAAAAGTGATGCTTTATCGCACGAACTGGCGTTTAAAAACACGAGCGAGGAACCTTAATCTTATCGAATTTTTTTATCAATTTTCTTCTAAATCTGAGGATCTTCAGATTTCTACAAGATTTTTATTGAGAGTATTCCTCTAAATTACTCTAGGGAAAAATAATATCATTTTTGGGCTTTCTTCACTATTCTTTTCAAGAACCTTAAAAACACTACAAAAAAAATCCTACAGCTTTGGAGAATAAGAAGAAAATTTTGGACTTCATTACTCTTTTGAGATGATACTAGAAATCCTAAAGCTTTAGAGAAGAAGAATTTTTTTCAATGAAATCGATATTTGTTCTGCTACTCTTTTCTTGATGGAACCAAATTTTCAAATTAGGAGAAATAAAACTCTTTTTATGTTCCATTTCTTTTTTTTCTGGGAACTGGCAAGTGTTTCAATTCTAACGGATCATTGTAAAAGTTAGAATTAATTCTAAATTGAACATAACAAGAATTTTACTTCCCCCAATAAGAAAAAGTATTTTAAGTTCTCTTTATCACTATTTTAAAGAACTTCATGACTACTAAATTTTTTTTGAGCTTATTTAATTATTCAATAATTATTGAATGGAATCGTTTATTGGAAATTGTTTGTAGAGAATAAGTATCTGGTTTTGGTATGCAATTTATCTAATAAAATTAATATTATTTATTTATTTATTTATTCCCATATGCTTACATAACATTCCAAAATTGTATATAAAATCCATTATTATCAACAAAAATTTCTCTCACATATGGAAAGGGCAGAGTTCACAATAAAGCGTTCTTCCACTCGTACCACTTTCTTCCATGAGAGACTTCCTTCTTGAAGCTCATCTCAGAATATTTTTTCTTTGTTGGCCAAATACGGCATATTATATCCTTAAAAAAATATGCATGGCTTTCTTCCAAATTATAGTTTTAACTATCTACATTATTAAATAAACATTTGCTAATTATATATGGATTGGAGGATGAAAAAGAGGCCACCAACCCACCATACATATATTTTTTTAATTTAAATCACAATACTACTTTTGAAATATTGAATTGAAACAACACAAAATCTTACCGCCCAATTAGCCTCCCTTCATTTCTCCCAAAAGTCATGGAGAAAATCTTAGACAACGATATAAGATGCAGTGCCCTAGAAACAAATTCGCTTCATAGGCAGCAGTTTTCCGATCAACCTAGCAAATCCACAACAGCTTTACTTCAGCTCAAAGAGATTGCATTAGGTAGTTTCCTGGATTCTAAATGTGCTTTTGACAATACAGTCTTTAAAACTAATAAGATGTAAGGCCGTACTCGAAAATCATCAAATCACCTCAGGTGAATAATAAACGGTAATCACAGTAAACGCGGAGTTCTATCGCCAATGTTATATTGTATCGTACTTGATGACCTCTTGACGTCGGTCGACAAAGATTATTATACTCAAGGTTATGCCGACTACATAGGAATTGTCATATGGTCTAAATGTGACAACATCGTATTTTTCGTAGCCCAAGACGCTCTCAACCCCATAGTAAAATAGTGTCTGAGAGAAGGTTTCAATGTCAGTTTTGACAATACTATGGTAGTACATTTTACTAATAGTAGGAAGCTTAATATTAAAGCTTCCAAAGTAAAACGATAAGAAATTGGTTTAAAATTAGATAGGAAACTTAATTGAAACGGGCATCTAGAAAAAAACTATCTCTAAAGCCTTTTCTGCACGAACAAATTGGAAGAGAAACAATATTGAGTTCGATGTTACTGGATTGGCATTGTACATGAAATAGTTTTGGGCACTCAGAAATTCTGAACCAGATCAAACCAGAGTTTCTACAAACACCTTCGGACGAAATGCCGACTAAATTTGATTTCATGTCGTGCTTTGAAGTAATTATTAAAAATAGCAAATTATTATTTAGGTAACAACAGTTTTGTTTCCTAAATAATGAATATGGATTTTCAACACTTAAGTGCCTCAACAATCAACCAACAAAAATGGCAAAGACAGCCTGAACCGAATCAAAAGGCTAAAACACAACTCTGAAATTTGGTATACAGATGCATTAGTGGAGCGGGCTTCGCACTAGACATAGATGGGCCTAAATACAGAGAATCATATTCTTACAATTGGGCACATATCTGAATGATTTTAGATGACCAGGCTTCCCTTAAGAACCTTTAAGAATGCATACAGAAAAGGAGCTACAACTGACATGATCGAACTAAAGCCTATATGTGGGATAAAAAATCTTCATAAGATAGGTAAACACCATTTGTAGACTATGTGGATTGGCTGAGCCCTAATTTTAGAAATGACGATAACGCCAAAACGAATTAGGGCATGTCCTTTTAAGAAGTTGATTTTTTGACAACATGCTAGTAGTAGGGTTTAGCAGTGTTGTAGGGCTGCCTATAGCCAAACGACCTTGCCTGATCTAATCTTGTTTAACTTTTCAGTATTTGATTTATCATCTATTTCTATGGTGTTCTTAGTTGTCACAAAGTTGTGTATATAATCTGATGAATGGTATCACTAAGTTCCTTGTTGATAAAACCATATCTGCTGTTTTATTGTCTCATATTCATGTGCAATTTAAAAAATTTAAATCAAATGAATCAGTAAATAATCATAACTAAAATCTCAATTTAAAGCTATGTGAACCATTTTTAAACACCAAAGACACTTTTATCGCGATTGCAAAATTCCATAAAATTGTCTTTTAATTCTTACGACTTATCAGCTCCTGATTTTTTAAATTAAAATATCTAAACAAAAAGGTTCAAAAGATCCTTGAACAATAAATCTCCATACAATTGAAATGTTCAAACAACAAATCTAAAAAGTGCATCAATCCACGTGATATTTACATGGAATTATTTAAAAACATCAATATAATGTAGATAAAATGTATCAAAAATATATATTTTTTAATTAATAAGTCTTTATTTTTTATTAACGTGATACTAGGTTGTTACTATTTAGATGATGAACTACTGTGGATGTATAATTAATATGACAGCTCCTTTAAAATGTAATTTGAATATTTTAACTTGAATAATACCCTAGTTTATGAAGCGAAATAAAAAGTAAATATTAAAATTCAATGGAATTATAATCGATACTTGTTCTGCTACTCTTTTGTTGGAACCAAATTTTCAAATTGAAAGAAGTAAAACTATTGTTGTGTTACATTTCTTTATTTTTAGGTATCTGACACGTATTTCAGTTCTTGCTTATCATTATCAAAATTAAAACTTATTTGTAGTTGAAAAATGTCACAATATATACATAAATAAAATTAAGTCAAATGGTGATGTGGCCATCATAGTACGTTCCCTTTATTTTACTCGAAAACTATGAAGTATACGCCAAAAGATTACTCTTAATAATTTGTTCAGTTTTTAATTGTCTACAATTATTTGTTGTATAAATTTTATGTAACTCCAATACTTTATTAGCAATTGCCAAAAAATATCAAAATTTTTAATTTTTATTTTTTCTCCTCGAAAGTTGAAACATAGTTTAATAAAATTTGTTCACTGTTATATCGAGAAAAAACAAAAAACGCCTCGGGTTCACCAAAAGCTTTTCAGTTTCAGTTTTAACGATAAAACCTTAAGTTTAAAGTTTCATCTCAAACAGATCATTAGTTTTTGAGATACAGCGCCCACCGACACACACACACACACAGACACAATTTTTTTTTCTAGTAATTAGTGAACCCAAAACGGATATTTCCGCAAAAAAAGTTTTAAAAAAAATCACGAAAACTTGCCCTATATATACTATATAGGGAAAGTAATAATTGTAAGAAATTCTAGATTTGCTGATTATTAAGAAGGTAATCCCCCTACTGATGGCTCTGCAATCCTTCTAATGAGTTCCGACCTTCTTAGCAAATATGGATTGGTGTAATTTTACCCAAGTAGTGTCCTGTGGTTATGCAATTGTTGACTAATCCCGTACATGTTGATCCGTTTCTAATTGCTTTTCTGTGTTCGCGTTCCCTTGTTTCAAAATTTTTTTCCTGCTTGCCTTAATGTAAAAACCTTCGCAATTTAAAACTCTTAATTTTATATATACCTGATCTTCTTAGTGCGTCTGTATTTTCTATTTTGTTATTGATGATTTTCTGTCCTAACTTTCTTCTGTTTTTGTTTGTGCTGGTGATATTTACAAACGGTTAAGCTACAAATATGCTTCATTCGTTGTATATTTTGTCTTCTTCGTTACAAACTAGTTTTTTCAATAATAATCGTTTCTGCCTTTGTAATATATTGGATACTAGGTTCTGGTCATAGGCATTATTGTTGGCGATTTGGATTATTGTGTTTAATTCATCTTTGTAAGTTTATTCAGGCATTGGAATCCTAAAAAAGGTGCATTTATAAGTTTAGCGCTGACTTGATCTGATTGAATGAATCATTTGGTATTAAATTGTCTTCGAAGTTTTTCGGAAATAATTTTATTCTATGCAACAATCGATATATACAAAATTATTGATTTTTGCCTAGAACAAAGTTATTTTCGTTTCAACGACAAATTCTACCTACAGAAAGTTGATAAATAATTAAAATATATAAGTCCTTTACGTTGTAGAAAATTCACTAATAATTAGATTTCATTTTACAGAAAGAAAAATCGTTCAACTAGTGTTGCTTTGATAGCCTTGCTATTTTATAACCCGCAAATTACTTTTGTATCATTCAATGTCTGTAGAAGTATTAGCTAGAGAAATAGTTGTTTCAAAAGTGATTTGTTCTTGTAGTCTTAATAAGACTCATTTGTTGTAGATTTTACGAAAATATTTTCCTGTTTTTTCTAATTATAAGTTGATAAATATCTAATCTTTAAATATCCCAGTCATTGATAGGATGCAATATGTGGAGGAAAATCAGCAGAAAGAAGTGCTTGAATGCGTTGTATGTGATGTAAATATAACAAATAGTTTCTAAGAATTTTCGAAACAGGCTCATTACTTACACTCAAATTGTTTGCAATGTTTCGAGTAGAAGTACCTGGACCTTCCTCTAAAATATACAATACATTCTCTTACACTCCAACCGTTCTTACTGTGTTACTGTAATTGGCATTTCTGGGCCTTAATTTTATTTCAGTGTGCCTTCTATAATTTATTATTAAATTAATTAATTAATTGAAGCAGATTACAGTCTTTGATTTAAATACTTACATTAAGTAATGAAACATATTCAAAAGAAAATTTGCAAGTCTAATATACAATATAATCTATGCATTTCTAATTGGATTTTTATTATAACTAGTTTTTTCTTTAATATTTTTGTGTAAAGATGTATATTATCACGTAATTAAATGCTACATATTTATGCGTTAGATATTAATTACATAATTTACCATGCATGAATAATTAACTTATCTAAACTTGAACTAAATTTTGTGGTTACGTTAATTAACGGATTGAAAGTGACGTATTACATGATCAAATGGTCTGTAAGATATATATAAAGCTGAAATAAAATATTGAGATCAGTACGAACTGAGTATTCGACAAATATACAACAAAATGATCGCAAGGGTAAATTAATTAAATATACAAAATCACAAGTACAAAAGAGTTAATTAATTACTTCTTCGAGGATATTATATAAAATTATTATAAATTTTACTTCTGTATTCGGATACTTTAATTTAATAGAAATAACATTCAGCGTTATTTTAGACGTAATAATAATTTTGATATACCAAAAATAATTCACAAATCATTATTTTAATTAATTAATTATTTTTTCAGATTTCAGTGATTTTGGCTCTAGTGGCTTGTATATATGCTCAAGAACATCATGCTACATCATACGCATCAGTAAATACTCATTTTGTGTCTAGTCATGATAGTAACAATCATCAAAATGAACATCATTACGCCATTCCGGTAGTTCAGCATGTTCCTGTTGTACACCAGGCTGCCCCTGCAGAACAACATCACGAAGAACATTACGCTCACGTAAGTACTTTAAAATATATATTTTTGAAATATTTTTTATTTAAGTCTATATTAAATCGATACTATATTTCGATTCTAAGTTCAAAATCTTACTAATAGAGACCTATTTTTACATTCCTTATATGTATAGTATATATAGGAGAAGTATTGTAAAAAAAATGTTTTAACGGAAATATCTGTTTTGGGGTCCCTCGAGTTTTAATTTATAGTTACATTAGACATTAAATACTTATTTCTACTATTTTTTATCGATGTTACAAATAATCTCTTATTTTTTTACTTGTACTTATATTGAGAACAATATAATTTTACCATTCCTTTTTTAGCACCATCCAAAATATGAATTTAAATATGGCGTTGAAGATCATCACACTAAGGATATCCATTCTCAACATGAAACTCGGGATGGTGATGTAGTGAAGGGAGAATACTCCCTACATCAACCTGATGGTAGGATCCGTACTGTGCACTATACCGCTGATAAACATAATGGATTCAATGCGCAAGTCTCTTACTCTGGACATGCTGATCATCCACAACAACATCATCATTAATCATATCTATTGTTTTTTAATGTTAAGATTATCGTTTTAATAAAAATATAAAACCTAGTTTTCTTTTATTTCTAATTTAATCATTCCTTCATTTTCTTAAAATTTTAGTACTTTTAAATTGTATGTAATATAAATAGACTAAACAAAAATGTTGAGAACTAGACTCAACATTTTTGTTTAGTATATTTATAATTTCAAAATATACAGATTTTTAAATGATATAAAGTTTCTAGAGAGCTAGGGGTTGCAGGGTTAGTGGGTAGCATCTAACATACTATTAAATGAGTTAAATATTTGAGATTTAATAAATTAATGTAATTATTAATTACAAAATGTTGTCAACTACTTCCTTAAATTCCATGAATTATTGTTTCAAAAACGTTAGTACATAATTAATTGGCCTAGCGTACTCTTGACCTACCTTAAATACCTTCATATGCCATTGAATAAATAAGCGCCGTCTTATTTCAATTTAATGTTGATCTACCTCAAATATATACGCTGATGCAATATAAAATTTATTAAGGTACGTCACGTAACTCATAAGATACTATAGGCTAATGCTTTATTACTTGAGGTAGGTCAAGAATACGCAAGACAATACATAATTTATTAAGATAAGATAAGTACTATGGGTCAATGATAGTATTCGGAGCGTGGGATGAAAGAGCGTAATATATCGATAATAAATAAAAATTTGTAAATTACTGGAAACTATATTTTTTTAAAACTTAAATAAGACAATTACAGATACATATGTTATCTGTAATTGTAATTTGGGTAAATTAAGAGATGAATCAGTAAACAATGTATCTTAGTAGACAATGATCCGTAAAATAATGCGAGGGAATTTAAAGTAGAGGATGATATTATAATATTACAATGTAAATAAAAGTTGGGAAAACTGGAAAAGGACTTAATAAAACAAAAATGGAGGGTTAGATTTCTTTTATGATTTTGAAAAATATTCAAGTTGGTAGAATAAGTAGAAATACCAATTATGGAATCGCGCAATGTTTGTGAATATAGTGGCGAGAATTAATAATAATATAAGCCAGCTTCTAAAAACATCAATAAATGAAAAAGAATTTGGCATTATCAATAATGCAAAATTAAGGTTAGAATTTTCAAAGTAAAATCAAAGTAGATAAATGTTTAGAATAAAACAAACTTAAAGCAACCTAAGAGAAAGAAGTGCTATAATTAAAATGCCAGAGAAAATAACCATTTGAAATTTAAAACGGGAGTTTGATTGATAATACTACGAAAGTCAAAAGGTCAAGATAAAGAGTAATACAAGTATTAAGGTTATATTCTATAAAACGAAAGCACAAAATGTTAATGCAAAACAAAACAAAAACTGAGGACATAATGGGATGGTCTATGGTCGATTAAATTGCTGCTGCTATCTCAAAAACGAATGATCCGATTGAGATGAAACTTTAAACATAAAGTTTTATCGTTAAAAACTGGAACTGAAAAGCTTTTGGTGAATCTTCAAAAACCGGATGTGGATGTTTACTCGAGGCCGTTTTTTGTTTTCTTCAAATATTTTTTTATATGAAAAATATTACAATTTTTTTTAAACAAAAGATAAAGGGAATGAGAAACAGAACAAGTTTTGTTAAAAAATATTTTTCATAAAATTTTTAATTTTCGAGAAAACAAATAAAAATTGAAAATTTTGACATTTTTATCTAATTGCTACTAAACTATTAAAACTACATGAAATTTATATAATAAATAATTGTAGAGAATTCAAAATGAAAAATATACACTTTTTATTTTAACTTTTCCTTTATAGAACATATAGAGAAAGTATTGTTTTCGTCAATGCGAAAGTCTGTGGGCGCTGTATCTCAAAAACAAATGATCTGTTCTAGAAAAAACTTTAAATACTAATCTTTCATATTTTTTTGCAAAAAAATAAAATCTTGTATGTAATAAAACATAAAGCATAATATAAATTTAAATTTAAATATAAATGACCTTCTATAGCTAATCTTATTTAATTTAGATTTAAAATCTGCCCACCCATCATGGATCAAAATTAATTAATTTTCTCACTCAAAAATTTTACCTTTTGAATTTATTTTTAATTCAAAAAGTTTTGTAATTAATTTTACTCTAAACCGCAAGACGATCAGTAATTGAAATTTATATGAATATGTAGGGTGGGTGGCCTCTATCCCACCCTCTAATCAGTTAAATATAATCAAAAATTATTTGAAAAATTTGTATGAATTAATCTCTAAAAATTGCAATTATTTTTGTTTATTTATATTTTACAGCTTTTAGTTAAAACTCTCGCTTATGTTTTACTGATTTGAGGGTGGAATAGATTTCACCAACGCATCCTGCAAATACATGATATCTTTAAACAATTAAGTTTTTTGGTAAGGGTATCAGCGTAGATTTCCCATCACAACATATAATCAACATCTACACATAAAAAAATGTATTATTTTGGGATTGTATCATTTCATTACTTATAATGATAATATAATATCATCCTCAATGTCAGCAAGACGGAATGCATTTATTTTAAAAATTGTAAATTAGAAAGTCATACATTTTCTAATTTACAATTTTTAAAATAAATGCATCCGTCTTGCTCAGATTGAGGATGATATTTTTTTAATTTCAATAATCATATACTTTTGAAGTTAGACTATTTATATTTTATTCTAAACTATTTTATGATAACCCTGAGACAACACCTAAGATGTCGTCAGCAAATAATACCATTGGACAGCCATAAAGAAAATCAGCAATGTCTTGAATGAAAAAAAATTATTAAAGGTCCCAAGATCGATCCCTGAGGGACCACGAACACAATGCTAAGAAAAGACAAGCAATTGCTCGAGACATTGACACATAATCTTCTACATCTTAATGATGTTAGTAGTATATATCACGTTTAATGAACCAGGATTTGAGTTCTTCTTTTATGCAGGTTTTTCTACAACTTTTATTGTCTTCTTTGCTGCTACTGACTTACACTTGGTGTTTATTTGGACAAACTTCGGAACTATGTTTGACTTTATGCAGTGTTGATTGAATTTTATGTTCAGTGATGCTTGTTTTGTTTTAATCGTAGTTTAAAATACATTTTTGCTTTTTTTGCTACACTAGCAGTAATTATATTGTTAATGAAAGAAGCTTCTACTTCAGTAGACGCAAAGGATAAAAGAAGAACTCAAAACCTGGTTCATTAAACGTGATATATACTTCACCTATATCAAAGTTCTGCACACCGAGCTGGCATACACTCTTCACCCTGTTGAATTCGATCTCCTGGAAGACTATGTAAGAGAAAAAGTTAGCTACATCGCCCACAAGAAATACCTAACGCAGTGGAAGAAACTGAGACACCTAAAATGGCACGTAGAAAACGTACACGTAAATATAACGCCATCAACCACCGACCACTCTTTTCACCCTAGAATTATTAATAACACGAATTTAACTTTCTCCAATAGTGAATTAGTATTATTAGAGTCAGGCCTTAACCACTCTCCTCATGTGAATAGTAACAGCTTTAAAGATACATTAGTCATAGAATCTGAATTAGCCCTTAAGAATATTACAAATTATGATCTAACTAAGCACAAAACTGCCAAAATAATTAAGAATGCTACTATTACAAACACAACAGACCAAAAAATTATAAAATCCATCAAAACTAAAATTCAAAATAATGATCTAACCATTACAAAGGCAGATAAAGGCAACTCGATAGTTATCCTAGAAAAAATAGCATGCAACTCAAAAATTAATGACTTTCGCAAAACTCAGAGATCATAGAGTTAAACAAAGACCCTACCTTCGACTTTCTTAAATCTCTTAAAAATTGTTTAAACAAATCTAACGTTCTTTTCCCCCACACTCACCAACATAACATATTTCCCATGAACCCAATACCTCCTAACCTATACGGTTTTATTAAAATTCACAAAGATCAACAACCTATTCGCCTGGGTGTTTCATTTATCAATTCTCCAGCCCAAAAAATCTGTGCATTTCTAAATTAATTATACAAAGAACTAACTGACTTTAAGGATCCCCACTCCATAAGAAATTCAATTGAATTAACGAATAAACTGTCTTCATTCAAACTAGAACCAAATTATAAATTAGTCTCATTTGATGTCTCAAATATGTTTATTTATTTATTTATTTATTTATTTATTTATTTATCTCCCAACAGAAAACATCCAGTTACAGGGAAACGTAAAAATTAAATACATATGAAAATAATACTATGTTTGCAAATATTCCTCCACAAGACTGCTTAAAATTAGTTGAAGAATCATTTGACAGAAACAACATTCACGTCTCTACAAAAACAGAATTTTTAAATTTATTGGAAATTCTTTTAAACAATAATTACGTTACATTCAATAATAAATTTTATAAGCAAACAGAAGGTCTAGCAATGGGCTCACCAGTAAGTCCATTGTTAGCCAAAATATTTATGTCAAATCTAACGTTAAAAATATTAAATTCTGCGCTTGGGAAAAGACATATTAAAATGTGGCATCGGTATGTTGATGATATTTTAGCCTGTTTTACAGGAACTAAAAGACAGTTATCCTATTTCCTATAATTTATTAACAATTTGCACCCAAAAATTAAATTCACAATTGAATCAGAATAAAATAATAATATTAACTTTTTAGATCTTTCTATTTCAAGAACTGATAACATTTTTTCATACGAGGTTTATAAAAAACAACATTCACCAACTCCATCATTCCTAACAATTCGAGAGATCTTCACAAACACATAATGGCAGCATTTAACTCAATGATCCACCGAGCACTAAATATAACCCTATCAGGTGTTTCCTTCAAAAAAGAAATCAATACTATAAAGAATATCGCTTTTAGTAATGGTTATAATGCCAAATTAATAGATAAAATTTTAAATAAACAAAAGATGCGTAAAATCAATAATATATTATTTGCAGGTAACTCAGTGTTAGAACCTAAAATGTTTAAATCATTAACTTATTTTAGCAATTATAGTGTTCAAATAAAAAACGTACTTAAAAAACATAATATAAATATTGCATTTAAACCATATTGTAAAAACAGTAATGTTATTTCTAATCCAAAAACAAAACAAAATTCCGGAATTTATAAATTAACATGTTCAAATTGTCAAGGAATTTACATAGGTCAATTTGGTCGAAATTTCAAAGTAAGATTTAAAGAACATTTGCGCTCTATTAGATTAAAACAAGTTGATAAATCCACTTTTGCGAAACACATTATTGAACAAAACCATTCGTTTGGAGAGGATGTACTAACGATTATTCATTACGCCAAAAAGGGACGAAAAATGAATCTTTTAGAATCCCTAGAAATCCACAAAGCCCACGCTAATCCGTGAATTCCACTAATTAACGACCAGGTTGACCTAATGTATTCTCCTATTTTTGACGCTGTCTGTAAATAATTTTATGTATAAATACCTGTGCTAATCGTAGTTTTAATTTACTTTCGATAATGGCAAATGGAGTTGCCGAAACTAGTCAACATAATAAAAAATACAGTGTTATACAAACAAATTTGAAGTGTTTTATTAATTATTCAAACATGTATAACGAAGTAGAAGCTTCTTACATTAACAATATATTTACAGTTCCATTATCCGTTGAACATTGACTAGAAGTTAGTTTCGAAAATTGTTTTGCAAATATGTCGCAGTTTTTGTTTGAATCCCTAATTTCTTTTCCAATTTGATTTAGAATAATATGTTCTTTTGGTTTAGTTTTTTTCTAATTCGCTATTAATTATATTCCATTTCCCTTTCAAAGATAATCAATGAACAATTTACTGTTCGCATCCCAAAATACAGATTTTATAACCTTGCCAGCCGCTTGTTGAGTTTTCCCTCGCTTTGGATTGGATTCGTCGCGTGCAGTCCACTAAGCTGACTGCCTATTGGACTCTGGAGTGTGGTGATAGATCCATGTTTCTTCTATTGTCACATACCGAAACAAAAACTCCTGCTTATTTTGCTTAAATAGTTTTAAACAGTGCTCTAAATCATCAACATGTTGTTATTTTTGATTTGTGTTGGTTCACGCGACACCCACTTTGCACAAAACTTTCGCTTGACCAAATATTCATGAACGATATATCCAACACGTTCCTTTGATATCTTTAGAGTCTCAGCTATATCGATCAACTTCACTTTACAGTCATTTAAAATTATTTTGTGGATTTTTTGATGTTTTGTTTTGTAACAGCCTCTTTCGGACGTTCACTGCACTCATCATCTTTGATGCTCATATGTCCTGTACAGAATTTAGCAAATCACTTAAGAATGGTTGATTCCGCTGGAGCTCACCAGATATTACTTATTGTGCCAAAAATTTTTCCCATTAAAAAACAGTGTTCCATTAACACAAAAAAAATCCTTTTTATCAATTTTTTTCCAATAACAAAAGTTGCTTTACCCAAAATGCTGTAAGTCACGAACCATTTGTCCAATTACTGTATCACTGTATGCACGTATCGTTTGAAGATTAGTTCACACTGAAAATCATATGGAACAAATCGAATGGCGCCCTCTCCTTTAATTAATTTCATTAATAAGAATATTAAGGATAGTAAGCAATTATTTTTTGCAGATGATCTTAAACTAAATATTTAGAATTGTGTCGTTAAATTCTTATCATTGCCTGCTTCAAAATGATATCATAAATCTATTTAAATAGTGTACAGAAAATTGTCTTACATTACATACTACTAAATGTTCAGTTTGGTGATATTTTCCTGTTTCTACTGATCACATAAATATGATATCTTACAAAGCGATTTAATTAGCCACAAGCGTTATTTTATTATTTTAATGTATCTAAAATTAAAATGAAGTTATGTTGAGATCAAGGTTCAACACATTTAGCAAAAAAAAATTCTGGAAATTTAAAAACAAACAAATCGATAATAAATAAGTACATCACTGATCAATAATTTAATTCCAAGTTGGTGTTAAAGGTCAACCAGGTAAAATGAGACCATATAGAAAGTATAATTATTTCAGTGAAGATAGTTTTACTTGAACTACGCCGGACTTTCTTCAATAATTCAATAAAACAGTGAAAAGGTGTAATTTTTTCATTGTTCGGAATTATTTCTACCTTCAATACTTTACTGTAATTTTAATGGTAATTTATTTACTTATTTAATTAGTATGTTTAACAATTTTAATGGTGATTTATTTATTTATTTACTAATAGCTACTACCTTTTTACAAATACAGACATTACATTATACAATTAAAAGAAAATATATACATAAAAAAACAGAAATTATTTTAAAATTAAACATTTTTTTTATTTGTTTTATACATTTGGACAAAGCGAAAGATCAATTTCAAATGTTATCAAAATTTAGTAAAAGAAGTAACGAACAATATAAATTATGACTAGCTAAAAATAAACTAAATTTTAATTCCATGGTAACAACTATAATGTTATAATTTTTTAAATTTTATATAGTACACAATTAATGGTAAGTTTAAAACACTTACATTATTTTATTTTTCATTTTTATATCATATCTGAATATGACTAACTTTTATTTTTATTTTTTTTAATTTAAATTTTAGCTTTTCGAATTTCCCTATTATTCAATTCATCTTTTAGGTATATGTACGTCTTGTCTCTTCAATTTTCATGCACGAAACAAAAAAGAAAAATTTTAAAATACATGTGCGTAATAATTTTTTAAACTTTTTTTATTATTTACTTTGAGACCTGGTATAAAATTATATCATCATACTTTCAGCTGAACTTGAACCACTGAATTTCCTTCACCAACACACAACAAATGAAAGAAAGTGTCCATTGCACAATAACTCGACCAGATTTAATAACCGCATAAGGCGGGAACGGAAATATTTCATTCATTAGAGTCTACATTTATAATCTATGAAATAAATATGCAAATTTTCTATTATTAATTCATTATTATACAATATCTATACTGTTTTGACGCGTGCTAAATATAGCTTTGGGCTAATATCATTAACAAATTAATTTAACTAACTTATATATTATTTAATATCACATTAGTGTAAACATTAATTTAATTTTAAATTGGAATTATACAATATTTATGCTAATTTTAATTTTAATTAATTTTATTAAGTATATTACTTAAATTCATGATGGTTGTGACCGTTACTAGGTGGTAATCCAAATTTAAACACATATTGAAACACTTACTATGTTTTTACCACAATTAATTTATTGTAATATGGTTTACATATATACAAAAATCACGACTTAAGTTTCGACCTGTTACAGTCAGACTTGATAATGACTGTAACAGGTCGAAACTTAAGTCGTGATTTTTGTATATATGTAAACCATATTACAATAAATTAATTGTGGTAAAAACATAGTAAGTGTTTCAATATGTGTTTATATTACTTAATTTAAATAAGCAGATTAATATCTATTTTAGGTATTAATATTTATGGTTCTGTTTCTTATCCTGCTGTCTTTAATATTTTTCTGATTAATATTATAAATAATAATGGCTTTGACTCTTTCTTATTGCAAGTCCTTTTATTACATAAGATTTTATATTTATATTTTTTATATTACTCGGTTTCCTGTTTCCTTATATATTCTTTTAATAAGTTCCTTATTTATCTTATAACTCTTTACTATTTCTTTAAACGCTCTATTTAATCCTTTTCTATTTTTATAAATGCAATCTAATAAATTATAATTAGATTTTAGAAATGGTTATGATTTTCTAAATAATTATCTTGCAAATAACCGCACACACGTCAGTATGATAGTTGAGATAAAATCCTCTTTCCTTCTAAAACTGCCACAGTTGTAAATGCTAACATCTGAGAATAAGAGTCCTGAATAGAGTATATAGCAATATTTTAATCCCATATTTATTTGTTTATCTGTTATAATTCAGCACTAACAAGAAAACCTAATACATACAATAATTATATAAACAATGTTCACAATAATTTAGACTGCACAAGAATTGGGCACAGTTCATCGTAGATGATCTTCCACTCGTACCCTGAAGAAGTAAATTTTTTTGTCAACGCTACTGCCGAACAGGAACGCACCAGAATGAATAAACGATCCATATTTAAGTTTGTATTTGCCTTATATTGTGGCATTTTTGTCCCTAATCTGGGAATTAAATGTCAACTTGACTGACGTTTTATTATTATTATTATTATTGAATTGTGCCGAACTAAACCCTATAAATTAAGCATCCACTTACTGAAGAAGTATTTTTTTTTCATATTACCATAAAGGTGGCATCTATCAATAATTAATGAATTATATGTTAAGATTAAGGCGTTTAATTTTTTTTAGTTTAAATATACATTTTATACATTTATTTTTAACAATAATATTAAGTCTATTTGAATTTATTAATTGGCTAATGCGTTGCAGGTACACGTTCTACTGCTTTTCTTCCGATTATTTTACGTAAGTTAATTGGTGTTAAGTGGTCCAAGTTCAACGAAATAAAAATGCAAAGACTTGTGGCAGCAATTAATGTTGTGAAACAATCCAATTTTAAAATAGATAGTGACATTTCGGTATCCGAATTAGAAGAAAGAATATTTGTGTAATAGGTATTTGCATAGGTTAATTAAGAAATTCAAATCTGTTGATTTGTAACCCAGTATTATCCGTAGATATCATTTTGGTTGTGTTATGAAAGTTGATTTTTTATTTATGCAATAATTGCATGTTTTTTTTGCAAATAGACGTAATTTCAGCGTCATATATATTTCAACGTAATACAAATTAATAAAAAAGTGAAGATATATACTAATAATTTATATAAGCATTAAATATACACGTAATAGAGGTCGAATAATTTATATTTAAAATTTTGATTCTCTAGTTGTTTAATGATATGTAATTTCAACAAGGTATCAATAATACTTGAAAATGTTCTATACATTTGTGTTTAATTTTTAGCTAAAATAATAATAATATAGGGATGAGTCTTAAGTAATTTTTGCTTTTTACTATAATAATTAAAAGCAATTTGTTATAGAAAGAAATAATTTTACACTTAAGTATTGACCATTTCTTTTCGATGATCTTTTGCTATCTTTCGTAAAACATCATAATGCCATAATAATCTCTTTTAGTGCTATTACCTTCCCAATATGTTTTCATATGTACATATCTTCACTCTATCTATTTCAATCTCTTTTATTCTTCTTTATTTGATATGACCATCCCTTGGGTTTTTAGTTTAGAAGAAAATGAAATCACAAACTCTCTTTTAGATCATTCTCTCATCTTGCTACAATTACTCTATAATTAGCAAATCCATATTTCTCTACTTTTAATTTTGTTAATATTATTAGTTTGTTTCTATTTTCATTTACATTGTTGATTTAGTTATTTATAATATAATTCCTTATTCTCGCAGTCCTTGTTTTTGTAGGTAAATTTCTGATTTTTATTATTTTGTATTAGTTTATATATAAATATTCGTTTATTTACTCTTCTTAGTTTCATATTTATCTCTGAGTACTCAATCAATTTTTATATACAATCATTTCGATTCAGAGTGTATGGTGTGTTTATTGTTCGGTTCCTAAATAATAATAATAATAATAATAATAATAATAATAATGTTTATTAGTGTTTATACATAAAGTTTACACACGTCAGATACACAAATTAAATGGTTTTATAAATAGATTAATACATGAAACAATTACTTGATTAATTATTAACAAAATCGTATAACAATAAAATAAAACTAATAGAAAATGAAACGTATAAATAAAATAGTATTAAAATAGACATTACAACATTTTAAAATATATGTATAGATAAAATAATTAAATAGTTAATAAATAGAATAAAAATTGTATAAATAAAAAATAGAGTTAAGTAACACTACAACATATTAAAATAAGTGTATAGATAAAATAACAAATAAAATAGGTAAAAAAATGCATCATTTGTTCTAATTGGGATGATATAATCAGTAGGTTAAAAATTCATCCCAAGAGTAAAAGGCTTTTTCGATAATAAGATCTTTAATGTATGTTTTGAATTCTTTTCGAGGTAGCGCCCTAATAACTGGGGGTAGAGCATTAAAAAAATTTGGAGCCCAATAATTTGCCCCGTTGTGCGATTTGCAAAGCCTGACCTGTTTAATATTTATATTCTCTTTATATCTCGTATTGTGATTGTGATATAAACCGATAGTTTGATACTGCGAGCAATTATTTTTGAGATGCAATAGGCATTGGTAGATATATAGCCCGGGTAACGTCATTATTCGTAGTTTACGAAATACATATCTGCATTCATCGCGGTATCCTAGTCCACCAACTATACGAACTGCTCTTCTTTGTAGTCCGAAAATTCTATGGCGGTGAGTTGAGTGACCCCAAGCTAGTAGGCTGTAACTTAGGATGGAGTGGCACGTTGCAAAATAAGTTGTCTTAAGAGTAGTTGTCGAAACTGATTGAGACAAATTACGTAAGAGAAAAATACTATTACACAACTTATTCGCAAGTAAATCACTATTCGGGCCCCATGTCATAGATGGATCAAGAAGAATCCCCAAGAATTTTACAAAAGCTGGATTGCCCAAGTCATGTTTCTTCAAGGTAAAAAGCAAATTAGTGGTTTTATCATTGTTTAGTAGCAACTTATTGCAACTAAACCATTCATTGCATTTATGACTCGACAGAAGGCTAAGATTAATTGCCTCGTCAATGGTGCTCGCTCTGTCAACCAGGGTAGTATCATCAGCGTATATCACTTTGAAGCTATGGTCACAGTACGTTGGAAAATCATTCGTGAAAATAATAAATAGTAGTGGTCCCAGAATAGACCCCTGAGGGACACCGTACTCAACTGGTAGTGAGCTAGAATGACAACCACCATAGTTAACAGCCTGAGTTCTGTTAGAGAGATATGATTGAATTAGCTTATAACTAGCCTCATCGAACCCATAACACTTCAGTTTAGCGATCAGAATGTCATGACTCACGCAATCAAATGCCCTACTTAAGTCTAAAAAGGAGGTCATGCTGAACTCACCGCACTCGTACCCGGAAAGCAGCTCATTTGTGAGTGATATAATAGCATCAGATGTAGATTTTCCACTACGAAACCCAAACTGAGCGGAGTTGAAAAGTTTGTGTTGTTCAAAGAAATTTGTGATCTGGATCAATAAAATTTTTTCTAAAACTTTTGCACATATAGGTAGAATCGATACCGCACCATAATTTTTGGGATCATTTTCATCGCCTTTTTTGTGAATCGGTATGACTGATTCAATCTTCCGGCACCATTGAGGATTCGATGCATTTGTTAATGATGGAAGTAAGAGCTGATAAAATTGGCTCTTTACAGTATTTTATTAAGTCAGAAGTAAGTCCATATATGTCTTTACTTTTACTACTCCTTAGACTATTGATTGCATCTCTCACAGTAGAGGAGGATACTGTACTAAAGGAGAAATTTAGATCAGAAAAACTGGGCATAAGAGATATTGGGTCTATATTAGTGTTCTCAATAGAGTTTAAAATATGTGTTATATGTGAAATAAACTCTTGATTAAATTGTTCCGCATTAATATCACAGAGATTATCACAGTTACGTTTAGACTTGCGACCAGAATTTATTACCTGCCACATGGACTTGGTTTTGTTATTTGAATTTAGTATAAAATTATCGTTAGCCCTAATTTTTGCTACTTTAATTGCTGAATTGTATTTGTTTCGGTACGATTTATATATATTAATGAGGGAATTATCGGTGCTATTTTGTGCAGCTTCGTGTATGAGATTTAGATTTTCTCTCATTACACGGAGATCTTCAGTGAACCAATGAACGTGATTAATTTTCGTAAATTTATTTTTAACTTTAACCCTTGGGAAAGCTGATTGATAAGCAGACATGAGTATCTCGTGAAACAGATCATATTTCCTATTACAATCAGCCTCCGTTATAACAGTCCTCCAATCAGTACAATCTAGAGAATTGAAAAATGCAAATTTTCCTGATTGGGTGATCGGTCTTATTGACTTGCTAATTATGGGTTCAAAAAGAAAATCCTCTTGGAACTGAAGGTGTATACCTTTGTGATCTGACGAGAAAATCAAGTGGAAAAATCTTAAATCCCTGTGGCTTGAAATTCACAAATACATTATCAAGAGTATTTGCGCCTCTAGTCGAAAATTCAACAGTTTGTGCAAGACCGTACGATCTAAAAATATCACATAGCCTTTTTACTCTTTGGTTTTCATTATTGAAATGTAAATTAAAATCCCCCCCAATCAGAACATGTTGATTTACCATATCTAACAGATATAACACAGCGGACATAGTATCTAAAAAAATATTTTCGGGAATTAATTGAATTGCCGATAATTCACACTGCGCTTCAATAGATAAATTATTTATATTGGGTAGCACTTTAAATTTCGCGTTACGTTTGATTAATATTAGAGAGCCCCCATGACTTGAGTTAAATTTTATTTAATATTGTGAAATATACTGTTTCCTTAATTGTGAAAATTGCACGTGTGTTAAAAGTATTGGATTAATAACTGTGAAATCGAGTCTCGATGTTTTGTAGACTCTTTTTGCTCACCCTTTTTTGCATTAAAGAGGCACCACGCACGGCATAGTCAGGACCGTATTCACTATTTTATTAGACTGCCTTTTTCATATTTTGCTACTCATTCCACTGTTCTCTACTGTTTTCCCTTCCGTGGTCTTACAATCCCCTGTTTGTGTTTCTTAAAGTCGTCTTTAAAGACCCATAGATGTGAAGCGTGTTGTTTGTTTTCCCTGTCAATTTAATAAAATCTGTAAATAGAATGTCTCGGCCCTCGTTTAAAGATACTTAAATGTGCAAAATGTCTTCGTAGTTTTCATGTCGACTGTCTCGATGAATTGTCTTGAGAAGATGTCGCTTATTATATAGCAGAGGCAGCTAAGAACAACGGAAATCGTTGCATTTGCTTAACATGTACACCGCCACCGCCGTCCGAGTCTTGCGCAGTACCTCATCGTTCATGAGGCACGCATCTTTGTCGCCACCTCGGAAATTGGGACTGTCGCGCGCTTCTATCACTTCCTATGCGCATTTGCATTTGGACAATATCTCTTTAAACGATGTTGTTCGAGTAGTGTTTAGAGACGAATTTATGCCTTTATTTAGACAAGAACTGCACAATGCATTAGCTGATATAAAAAAAAAATGATATTGTTGCTCTCAATGATAGAATAACATGCACTTCCCCGCACACCCCCTCCAAAATGGGGCACATTTTATTTTATATTTTCCCGTGTGAAATTTTAAGACACTTACTTGAACACCGTTGAGCAAGCAACACGCTATTTTTGTAAACGTATTAATTTCATTGTATGTAAATATTTTGTCAAGTTCAAATATTAAAGTTTTTAAGTGTCTTTAAAACAATTCTTTTTACTCCTGCGTGTATTTCAAAAACCACCGGTTGGATCTCAGAACCAGGAGATCTCAACAACCAGAATAAAACATTGGTCCTTCGAACCGGATAATTACAAATCGCGATAATCAAATCGATTCGTAAACGGTCCTTCGAAAAAACATAAAACGCGTGTTTCCAAGCAAACCCACTCGAGAATTCAACATCCCGAAAGAGTTTTTCATATCACCATCACCGTGTGCATCATCATTGAGGCTTCTTCAAGCGACACCAGGTCCACATCAAGGAAGCGCTCTCATAAATCATCTTCGGCGGCCGCCTGCAGCACGAGCTCCAGTCAGCACCGTCCAGACGAGCCCGAAAAGTTAATTTTTTATTCAAGTAAGTCCATCATTTCTTCCCTTTTCCTTTATTACTTAATATCTGTGTTAACGGTTAATCATGACTGATACGTTAAAATCACTCATTACCAAACGTGCAACGTTAAAATCTAGTCTTACACGTGCCGACACTTTTTTAAGCATAATAGTAAAGGTAAAATCTCAGAAAACAAACTCGAAGAGCTCGAAACTCGTTATAATAACTTATTAAAATTAATTGATCCTTTTAATTCACTTATGGATGAAATTGAGCAAATCGATGAAGATAATATCACCTGGCCGAAAGAGAGTCATTTGAGGATTCATATTATTCTTTAAAATCTAAATATGAACTATTTTTCGAAACTCCCGGTGTAAGTGAGCATTTAAATACTTCTGTTAACACACCGCAATTAAATTCTGCGGCTAATGTGAAATTGCCTACCTTAAATATACCAACCTTTGACGGAGCATATGATAATTGGAACCAATTCGCAGAGATTTTTAAATCGTTAATACATAATAACGGCACATTAGACGACATTCAGAAATTTGATTACTTACGTTTTGCCGTAAATAATGGCGCCGCTAGAACGATTCCATCAGTCACAATTTCATCGATAAATTATCAAACCGCTTGAAGAGAGATTTAATAATAAAAAATTGATTATAATTAAGCATATTCAGGGTTTCGTTGAATTACCTAATATTGAGAATAATTCGCATCAATCGCTTAGGTGTTTCTTAGATTCTCTTCAAAGCAACTTAAGAGCGCTAGAAGCGTTAGGCGAACCTGTTCAAGAATGGGGTAGCTTACTTGTATATTTAATGAATAAAAAATTAAATGACCATCTTAAAAGGGACTATGAATCTCAAAGTAATTCTAACGAAATGCCTACTTTTGACTCATTCCTAAAATTAAAAAAAATAAATGTGATATTCTCGAATCTCTGCACTGCTAAAAATCGAATTATCAGGCACAAAGGGTAAACAAAGTTCAACATAAACAAACACAAAAATTTAATGTCAATTCGCTTACAACTAACAACGCTCTCTGCTCCGTTTGTAATGATTCGCATAATATAACTTCATGTAACGCATTTATTACATTGTCTGTCGATGATAGATTCAAAAAAGTTAAAAATCTAGGCTTATGTATAAATTGTTTACGAAAAGGCCATTGAAAAAATCAATGCAAGTCTCAATTTGTTTGTAAAAAATGTTTCAATCGTCATCACACCTTATTACATACAAACTCGAACCAAAATGCAGTATTAGAATCACAACCCACAACACTTGTTTCAAATCAAAACACAAAATTATGCTTTTAGCAACTGCTTGCGTTAATATTTTTGATCAACATGGAAAAACTCACAATTGCAGAGATTTACTCGACCCAGGATCGCATGCAGAAAAATGTGCGATATTTTAAAAATTAAAAAAAGTTAATGTAAATGTTGTGGGAGTTAATAGCAATCCAGTTAATGTAATGTACAAAACAAATGCTAAAATTAGTTCAAATCATAGTGATTTCAACGACGTTATATCATATTTGTATTAGACAAAATTACCGAGGGATTACCAATAATATCATTTAATCCTGCGAAATTAAACATACCTAAAAACATAAAGCTGGCTGACCCTGCATTTAATAAGCATGGTGGGATCGATATGCTGATAGGGACACAATTATTCTGGAATTTGTTGTGCATCGGACAATTAAAATTAGGCGAAAACATGCCAGCTTTACAAAAAACATTGCTCGGATAGATAATCGGGGGCCCAGTATCAATTTATAATAACCCAACCATTATCGCAGCAAATTCCTGTTGTAATTTAGATAAACAAATTAATCAGTTCTGGGAAATAGAACAAAACATTGAATCTCCTCCCCCTCTCACGGCAGAGGAGAGTTATTGTGAAAAAATATTTGCAGAAACCGATATAAAATCAGATGGAAGGTTTATCGTTAATATACCTCTAAAGGAAAATTTTAAATCGTTAGGTGACACTAGAAAAATTGCCGTTCAAAGATTTCTAGGTATTGAACGTAAGCTTTGTCGAAATTTTGAGTTAAAACAGTCATACTTTAAATTCATACAAGAGTACGAACAACTAGGCCATATGAGTCAAATAGCTGAATCAAAATCGGGAAATTATCCAATATGTTATCTTCCCCACCACCCCGTTTTTAAGCAAGATAGCACCACCACAAAATTAAAAGTTGTGTTTGACGGCTCGGCCATTTCAGATTCGGGGATATCTTTAAACTCGATTCAATGTGTAGGGCCCACCATTCAGCTTGACCTTTTCTCAATTTTGCTACGATTCCGAAGACACACGTACGTCATTTCTGCCGATATCGCTAAGATGTATCGACAAGTCCTAATAAATCCGTAGCAAAGGTCATTGCAAAGAATTTTATGGAGAGATTCCCCCAATAAACCTCTCAAATGTTACGAGTTAAATACAGTAACATATGGTACAGCAGCGGCGTCATTCCTAGCAATTAGATGTCTTAAGCAATTAGCCAATGAAAATAAAATTTCTAGCCCGCTCGCATCATCGGTCATAGAAAATGATTTCTATGTCGATGATTTATTAACAGGAGCAAATACAATAGAGGATACTCTCACAATAAAAAAAGTTTCGTCAATTCTTAAATCCGCTGGCTTCGTTTTACGTAAAGGGTCCTCAAACGATAATTCCATCGTACAAGAATTCTCACATAACTGTCACACTGATCTGATAGACTTAGCTAATACAGATGAAGTAAAAACATTAGGGGTTGTCTGGAATTGTAAAACAGTACACTTTCATTATTTAAATAATGGGTTTGTTAACACCCGTGTGACAAAATGGATCATCTTAGCCAGCATTGCTCAATTTATGATCCATTTGGTTTGCTATCTCCCATAATAATAGTTTCAAAAATAACAATGCAGCAATTATGGCAGATAAAATTAAATTGGGACGAATCCATTAACCCGGATTTACATACAAAATGGCTAAATTTTCTAACTGACCTAAAAAACATAGAAACATTACAATTTTCAAGAAACGTGATATGCAATAATCCAAAAGAAATTCAGATTCATGGCTTCTGTGACGCCTCTCAGTTGGCATACGGAGCATGCATATATATTAGGTCGATTGACAATAACAATCAAGTTCACACACACATATTATGTGCAAAACTACTATCCCGCGACTAGAATTGTGCGGCGCGGTTTTATTGACTAGGTTAACGGAAAAGGTTAAATCTGTATTAAATATTAAATTTGATAAGGAATACATGTGGTGCGAATCCACAATTGCTTTATGTTGGTTAAGGGCTCCACCCAATCGCTGGAAAACATTCATTGCCAACCGTGTCAGTGAGATTCAGGACAAAACCATTATTAACAACTGGCATCACATAGATACCAAATCAAATCCTGCCGATTTAATATCCCGCGGTACAACCGCAACTACCTTAGCAAAATCAACCCTCTGGAAAAACGGGCCAGAATTTTTAAATAAACAATCAAGCACTTGGAAAATCATTGAAATAAAGCCGCCCGTAGACATTCCGGAAATTAAAAGTAATTTACAAATTGTAAATATTGTAATTAATGATTTCAACATTTTTGACAAATATTCCAATTTCTCAATGTTAAAGCGAGTCATTTCTTATTGCCTAAGATTTATTTTTAATATTAGAAACTCAGTAAATCGTAGGATGGCCGGCCCATTATCATCAAGTGAACTAAATAACGCGACAAATAAGCTTATAAAGATTGCACAGTCGCAAGTTTTTCCTGGCGAAATTAATTCACTATCTAACAATCGGCAAATTTCCTCAAAAGGCACTTTGCTTTATGGATAATGAGGGTATATTGCGTGTAGGGGGCCGCTTGTGGCATAGCAATATTAGTTTTAATCAGATGCATCCCATAATTTTGCCAGCTAAACATACGTTAACGGATTTAATTATTTCTAACTTACATGTCAAAAACGCACATTGTGGTCCGCAATCTTTATTATCTATAACTAGAAGTCAAACGGGGCAGAGGCGCTAAAACAGTAAAGGCTTATATATGCGAGTTTGTTTGTTTTGTAAGCAAAGCCCTGCACCTTGAGTTGGCAAGCGACTTAACATCAGAAACATTTATAGCCGCTTTTCGTAGGTTTGTAGCAAGACGAGGTAAACCTTTACATATTTATTCAGACAATGGCACTTATTTTGTCGGAGCCAAATCAGAATTGCAAGATTTATACAATTTCATTAAACAAAACGAATTTCAAAACAAGGTCACTTCAATGCAGGATCTAGGCATACAATGGCACTTCATACCTCCTCGATCCCCTCATTTTGGGGGGTTATGGGAGGCAGGTGTTAAATCAATTAAAACACACCTTCACCGCACGATTGGTAATGTATTATTGACGTATGAAGAGTTTTTAACCTGCTTAACGCAGATTGAGGCAGTCCTTAACTCCCGCCCCTTGACTCCTCTTTCTAATAGCCCAGACGAGACGACTTAGAACCCTTAACCCCGGGACACTTTTTGATTGGGCGCCCTTTAACTGGACTTCCGGATCCCGATCTAAATCACGTACCAGAACATAGGCTCGGACGTTATCAATTGATGCTGCGCTTAACTCAACATTTTTGGTCAAGATGGTCCCAGGAGTACCTAAATACCCTTCAGTGCAGATCCAGATGGAAGCGCGATGCTCCTATTAGCATCCAGGTTGGAGATATGTTACTGATCCAAGAGTGCGCACTCCCTAAGTGCGATAACAAATAGTGCTGCGCATAAGAAGGGAATTTCTGTCTGTACATTCGCATATTAGTTGTGTTGCTTTAAGCAACTTTTCGAAAGACTAAGTACAGTCTTTCAAGGGGGGCGGTATGTTCAGGATTCGAGGTAATTATAATTATTGGAGTATATCCACTATCTGGTGTGCACGTGAATCGGCACAAAGACGCCGCAGCCTCATTTGCATTTTTACGACTTGTTTAGCCTCGAACCCTCTAACATGCACTTCCCCGCACACCCCCTCCAAAATGGGGCACATTTTATTTTGTATTTTCCCGTGTGAAATTTTAAGACACTTACTTGAACACCGTTGAGCAAGCAACGCGCTATTTTTGTAAACGTATTAATTTCATTGTATGTAAATATTTTGTCAAGTTCAAATATTAAAGTTTTTAAGTGTTTTTAAAACAATTCTTTTTACTCCTACGTGCATTTCAAAAACCACCGGTTTGATCTCAGAACCAGGAGATCTCAACAACCGGAATAAAACATTTATTTTAAATTAATTTTAAATTTTTACCACTTACATCACGTAAATGAAGTTCCAAATGCTAGGAATGTGTTTTTGAATCTAGTTTTCTTGAATATAATGGATATCAAGGTTTGTGAATCTAGTGATATTTTGTGCAATATGAGTGTAACCGCCATATTCCATAAATGTACCATTAGTGCCGATAGAGTGTGTGACTGAGAGTGAAGAGTGGATATTTGATTTCAGGTCTGCGGATTATGCACAAATTAATATTTTTTTGCGAGTTTAAATTGGGATGAGGTATTTTCTAGTATTTTCTGGCAATTGTGTTATAATAATGTCATTAATTTTAACAACATTTCATATTATGCTTTTAACTTGTTCGTCCCTGTTAAGTTTTTTAGTCCGTCCAAGTATCCAAGGTGGTTTAATAAAGATTTAATTCGTCTAACTAAATCTAAAAAGATAGCACATGCAAAATATAAAAATAGCGGATCTAGATACGATTATAGTATCTTCAGTCGTACGCCAACAATGTTTTAGTTTAAATACATTATTGTACAATAATTACATAACTCGGGTTGAACAGGCTATTAATATCAATCTTAAAAAGTTTTGGAAACACGTAAATTTGTGTCCCAAAACGAATGGGTACCCAAAACAAATGTTAATAGTCATTCATTAGAACATAGTGTTGACTTATTTTTCTAAAGTGTGCAGACATCCATCTAATGCAGTACCTAAGTTGAACAATATTAAGTCTATTGACTTGGATAAAGTCAATGTCTCACTTACTGATGTTTTCAATGGTTTATCGTCCCTACCAGATTCATGTAGTGCTGGACCTGATGGTGTCCCTCCGTACGCTGAGTAGACATATATATATATATATATATATATATATATATATATATATATATATATATATATATATATATATAAGTGACCTGGCGTCCACAATAGACATTTCTTTGTTATAATATAATTAATTTTATTATTTAGAAATATATTTTATTAATTAATGCGTAGTTAGGATGACATCACCCGCCAGATGTCAATATGCTTAGTTCATAGTTTTAGTTCACATAAATAGATTAACTGCATGAGATTCAGATCCATTATTATATTATTCCTGTAACGCTTCACATATCATTTATTCTCCGTATAATTAAGTTTAAGTAATGTAATTAGTTTGTAAATTTCGGAAATAAACCTTTTTAAAAAACACAATTGCGAACCACGAAATTTAACTTATATATATAGGATGTTCTCCTGCTCACTAAACTCAAGTCTCAAGTATATTCCACACTGCTGGAAGGATAGCTATATAATATTAAATATTAAAAATGGGTGTAGAGGAAATATCACGAACTATAGAGGTGTCGCTATCCAGTCCGTTCTGCCCAAATTATTAGATAAGTTTATTTCCCGGAAACTTAAATGGGCATGCGCCCAGACAGTTGTCGAACAGCAACATGGATTTATCCACGGCAGATCAACGGTAATTAACCTGTTACAGTACCAATCGTTTCTGTCGGATGCATTGGAGAGTGGTTCACAAGTGGACTCTATATACACCGACTTTTCCAACGCATTCGATTGAGTACAGCATAATATTTTGTTAGATAAGTTTGAATTAATGGGCTTTGAGAGTGGAATAATAGAGTGATTTCGATTCGTGTATCGAGGCATTGAAAGTCCTAGGTTTTGGAAGTCGATTTTCACGGGACTTTAAAGTTACTACTGTGAAAGCCTTGAACACTGCATTAATAAGACCTTTAATATGCATCCCCTGTATGGTCTCCTTATACTACGACGGCAATTAAACACATTGAATTTGCCCAGAGAAAGTTCCTCAAGTTAAATTTTTATAAAGTGGGTAGAAATAATAATCTCATATCATTAGCAGATAAAAGATTCTTTCTCGATATGAATTTTTTATATAAACTGGTCAACGGATGTATTAATAGTAGTAGGCTAGTTGGTAGTTTAGATTTTTATATTCCACGTGGCCCTACTTCCAGGCACAAACCGCTATTTCGACTGAACTTCTATACAACTAAGTATGGGATGTATAATCCGATTGATCGTCTCATGCGCTATGCCAACATATTATAAAATGACATCAATTTTGTGATATTCGCTCCTACATTATTAAGCTTTAAAACCCGATTATGTCGTATAATATTAACTGATGTCATTTCTTTATTTTAATTAATTTTTACTATTCCTGTTTTTATTTTATTCTCTATAATTTTAATCTGGTATTTATTTAATTTATTGTTTGATTAGAATTTTTTACTTTTACTGCTTTTTATTGTATTCGTTTTAACAATTTTATCGTTCTATACTACTTAGTACTATTATATTTTAAATTTTAATTCGTTTTATTGTAATTATTTTAATTTTACTATTTATTGAATATATGCCCAGTACACTTTATTTTGTATTTAATCTTCTAATTTTGATTGCCTTTATGGTAAAATTTCGATTTTCTTTTAATTCATTTTATATTTTATTTTTTTCAAACATTTCTATTATTGTTCCAAGAAGCGGTTTTTTCTTTTTTATATATTAATACTCCCAGTTCTATTGTTTTTAACATTCTGGCATGTTTGACACTATATATATATATATATATATATATATATATATATATATATATATATATAACTTCAAGTAAGATCTTCTGTTGTGTTTAAATCTTTACTTTTACGTTTAAATACTTACATGTTCTTATTGCCCCTACAATTATAGACATTTTATTTATTCATTGCAATTTTCCTTTGTTTTTCTCTTTCTCTTAACAATCATTAAACAACAATTTAAGGCAAGAAGATTATACATAAACTTATTCTTGCCTTACATTATTGTTTAGTGCATTTTCTTCTAGTAACAACTTATAAATTTATTCTCTTTTTGTCTCTATATAATTCTTTTGTAATTTTCTATTATTTCGTTACCCTTTTATTTTATTTTTATCGTGTTTTCCTTCTGTTTATGTGTTTAATATACCACAAAGAATCTATTCTTGATATCTTGATAACCACTGTTCGTTTGTATTATTATTTTTTAGACGTTGCTCTTTATGTCTTATATAATTATTTACGAGTTGTTTATTTTCTTAATGTTTTAGATAATTTTGCCGTTATATATTAACTTTTTATTGTGTTATCCAGCCGTGTTTTCTCTCGTTTATTTACTATAGTTTTATATACTTTTATTGTAGCTGTTGTAATTGTGTCTTTAAATCCGGCCATATCTGTTCTAAATTTATTTTGCAACCTCTGATACTCGTTTTGTAACCGCTTTATATATTATCTTATAATTTTTTGGCTGTTAGTTCAGTTTTTAAGATTTTCATTTAAAAAAAATGATCTCTTTGATATCTTGCTTTCGATTTTCCACTTTTCTTAAAGGATTATCTAATTTTTATTACTACTAGAAAATTATCACTGATCTTATTTATTTTTCCTTCTACTCTTGTAGAATGTTTATAATAGATGTTTTCCTCTCTAGTAAATTCTTCTCTTATGTTTTTGTGTTTATTTTTGCGTATATAACAGTATTCAAATAATACAAAATTCTATAGTTTTCAAATTCCTATTCCTTATAACAGTTTCATATTTGTCTATTTCTTTTGCATACGAGGGTTGCTAAATAGTATTAAAGATAATGTAATACCTATTTACCATAAAGGTGTTTCGTTTTTTTCCTATTTTCTGATATCCTTTTTGCTTCCATCCCTGTTATTCCTCTCTTCTCTATTGCTCTTGTCGTCACTTGGTCCCATAATATTCTGGGTCTACCTCGTTTCTTTTTTCCTTGTGTTTTTGCTCCCTGTACTCTCACTCACTTGATGTCCCCATCCGTGTAACTATTATGAAGTCTAGTGTAGACAGTATTCCTAGGTCGTTTCTTGTTTCTGTGTTCTTCAATCTATCTCTTTTGTTCACTCTTCTGGCTGTTCTTTTCAGCTGCTTGTATCCTGCTTTCCTGTCTCTCTCTTAGTTGGCGTCCACGATTCGCATCTATAGGTAAGCGCCGTTCAATTGTTATAAACAAAAGAAATAAAAAAAAATCGAACTTTGAAGACAAATTCCAGCTTAACCGTCAACTTTTGGATATAGATATGTAAGGTTAAATCCACATATTTTGGCCCCAGAAATCGGTGGTCCAGCCATTTCCCCTCATTAACGGGACATCCTGTATATTGACTTTAATATCTTTGTTTTGGTGCTTTTTGATATTTGTTGTTAATTTATGAATCCATCTCTATTGATTATACTTCTCTTGTGTTTACTTCCGGTTTCTGTGTGTTCCTTTGCTGTTTTATTTCTAAGTATTTGTATGTGGATACCTATTCTATTTTTGCCCCCTCTATTTATATGTTTGACATCTCTTGTTTCTCTCCAATTATCATTGTTTTAGTCTTTACTCCTTCAGACACTGTTTGGGAGATTTTTGTACCCTATTGTTATACCGTTGCATTGTGTATTGCATTCTTCTATTATTTCGTCCATGTATATTATAAACTAATCCAGGGCTTAGTCCTCCTCCTTGCTGTAGTAAAACTTTTGTTGTAAATGGATCTGTTGTCTTATTCTTATACATTACCACGTTTGTATTGTTCTTGTAGATCTCCTTGTCCTAATTGTTTTCTACCCACTCCTTTTTGGTTAATGTCTCCCATAATTTGTTTCTTGGTATTTTATCGAAGGCTTTCTTTAGGTCAATAAAAGCTAGGTATACTCTTCTTTTCTCCTGCAGCATCTTTTGTGTCAGTTGTCTATGTCGTCCTGGATACTTCTTTCTGTTCTGAATCCTTTCTGTGCTTCTTCTAGTGTCTTCTTATTTACTGCTCTTATTCGTTTGTCTAATATCTGTTTTAGTACTTTCATGTTAGTGCATAATAAAGTTTTATCTCTGTAGTTGTCACAATTCTTTTTGTCTCCTTTTTTGTGTAGTGGTATAATTAGTGTCGACTTTACAAAAAAAAACTGGTTTGATTGTGTTTACAATCATGTTTTTATCTAAATAAAATGTACATAATAATCACGTAACACACAAAAATATTTATTCATTTTTCTTCTTCTCAATTAAATAAGTCTTAATTTTCGATTTTTTTCAGCAAAGCGGATCAACACTTTTTCAGCTGATTTTTTTTTTAACCATTTCATTCTCTACATTAAGCAGTGACATGTGAGAAAATCGTTCCTGAAGCATTGTGCTTCTGAGCCACGTTTTTATTCGCCTCATGGCAGCCGGCGGAGCTCACTGGTAGTACTATTGCTGCTTGGAAAAGTTTATACAAATTAGGGCAGTACTCTTTCTTAAGGTGCTTTCTCAAATTATCAGCATTAATTTCGTCATTTTTAAGTCGAAGCATGTTTTTCATGACTATCGCTTCAGCTTCTAAGGCTGAAGTATCAATTATTAAGAGTTTTTTATAATTGTTTATGAAATCCTCTCCGTTTTTCATATCCAATTTTAAAAATGCGTCAACTGCACGAGCTAACGGTAAATTTTCAAATCGGCGTTTTAGATTAACAATGATATTATCAAATACAGGGTAGTAAATGTTGATCTTCCAGTAGTCTTCTGGTTGTGTATCGGCCGGCAAATCTAATGTCTTGCTTTTGCCCACAGTTAACTCAGTATAAAAGTCCTTTTCTTGACGTCTCCATTTTGACACTCTAACAGGTTCAGGTTCTAGTGAAATCTCTTGCTTTTTAGCAAACTGCTCGATATCTGTCCAAATTTTAAATTGATTCCTACATGTTTCGAAAGTACCTATAGTACTTGTTATGAGATCACTAGCCTGACCAAGAGTTGCATTTTGTGTCTGGAAAAATTTACTCAGAACATTTACTATAGCGAGAACTGAGTGCAATATGTGTAAGGAGACGACAAACTCTGGTTTCGTTATAATCGTAAGTAATCCAAGTGCTTCTACTGTGTGCTTGTCTCGGTTCTCAGTGATCTCTTTTTCTAAAGTTAATTTAATTGCCTCATAATTTGTCAGTACTGCTTTGCAGTTTTCGTTGCGACAACTCCATCTGGTAGTACTTAGACTTCCCATTTCACGATTAGTAATTCCGAGAGTGCCTTGTAATTTATTTAGGCTCGCATGATGGCCAGGTTGTGAAAAGTGGATATACAAAGCTTCGAGGCCATTGAAAAACGTTTTTGCTAGTGAAATATTTGCGCACGAATAAACAACCACCAGATTAAGTTTATGCGCTAAGCAATGAATATAAATTGCGTAAGGATGAGTTTGTTTTATAATGGCCTGAAGGCCTCGATTTTGACCAGACATGACGCTGGCACCATCATAAGACTGCGCAAGAATTGGAACATCACCCAAATGGTGTTTATTCAAAGTGTCCAAAATGAGTGTAGCCAGTCCTTGCGCATCTCTGGACGTGGAACAATTAACGAAACCTATAAATCTTTCGACAATGTCCAGACCGTTCGCATATCTTACAGTCATTGATAATTGTTCCTCTTTAAAACATCTGGCCTCATCCACACTCAGAGAAAAAAAACCACATGCTTTAGCTTCTTTCACAATCTCCTCCATAGTAAGGTTTGCTATCACTTCAATTATTTCATTCTGTATATCTGGGCTGCAATAATTGTAGTGTTTTTCGAAATGGAGTGAAAATGTGTCATCATATTTATAAAATAATTGGGCGATTTCCAAGAAGTTGCCTCTATTTTTAGAAGATCAGTCCTCTTGGTGACCTCTTAAAGGCAAGCCCTGCCGAACAAGGGTCAGTACTATATCAATAACTTTGGTTAAGTATTCTCTGTTTTGAACAACTTCTTCCTCTTGTTGTTTCATAAGTTGTTGATGAACATCTCCAACAGTAAAAGATTGGCGGTAGGACACATACATTTGACTGCATTCAGCGCGAGGTGATGATTCTGAGTGTTTTTTAATGCCTCTGCTAGCTTTTTCCAGTTGTTAAATCCACTTTTCACAAATTTTTCATTTTGATTTCGTATATTTCCTTTATTGAAACAGTAGACTTTGTCTTCTTCTTTGCTGTATTCCAACCAGCTATTATATGATCCATAATATTTTGACGAAAACGATCTGAATTTTGTTCCAAATTTCGTTTTTGGGAATTCTACAATGGGCTGTGATGGTCCACCTTGAGGAGTGCCTAATTCTTTTGATTTTTCATTTTTTGAGTCGGCTAACTGTGATGTTGATGCTGACGAGTTTTCTGAATTCTGGGTAGTTTCAACGTCCTTTTTTTTGTTCAAACAAGATTCCTGTATAGAGTTTGTTGACGATTCGGATGTAGGAATACTAGGTCTTGTCACATCTATTTCCGTGTTATCTTCACGTGTCCTTGAAGTATTGGTTTGAAAATAAGATCTGATATCTTTAAATTTCTTCATGCTTGAATTTAAAAAATAAAATATTTGTAGGCTATTAAACTGTATCCATAATTGTACAATTGTACTTAGAAAATTGTACAATTGAAATTATTTTTCAGGTTATAATCAGATTATATTAAAACAACGAATAAAGAACTAAATGTAAGTAGTAGGTAGGCACCAGTGGGCACTAACTTACATGCAATGCAACTTAATATTTATTTTCGATATCAATTTGGAATTTCTGTGGCTGCTTAAGGAAAATACGTTACTCTTAATTTTAGATGTACAGGGTGGCGCTATTTGGATGGTTTTAACAGAGAAAACCTATTTCCAGACTAGATTATAGAAAAACCGACTCAGGTGTCTGGAGATCGATTTTTGGGAAACGTTTATTGGTAAAAACTACATGGCAAAATCTTGAATGGTTGCTGAGATAATGGGCGTTTTTCGATTTTCTGTCATTTTTAAAACCGCTGTAACTTTATTATTTATCAAAATAATGTATTTCTATAAAAACATTCTTAGGGCACTTTTTCGTCGTAATTATA
The DNA here is from genome assembly GCA_963969525.1 of Ontholestes murinus. NCBI lineage: Eukaryota > Metazoa > Arthropoda > Insecta > Coleoptera > Staphylinidae > Ontholestes > Ontholestes murinus. The sequence continues at coordinate 32,601,992 of OZ018394.1, forward strand.
TATTGTTGTAAACAGCAAATAATGAATATTTAGTTTAGGCCATAGCCGACTAAGATGTCCATATAAAAAAGTAAAACTTTATGTTATTTCTCAAACACCGTGATATATAGAAACATTCTGAGTATACCATTCGATTTTGCTTTAAAAAGTGCCTTAAGAATGTTTTTACAGAAATACATTATTTTGATAATTAAAAAAGTTACAGCGGTTTTTAAAATGACAGAAAATCGAAAAACGCCCATTATCTCAGCAACCATCAAGATTTTGCGATATACTTTTTACAAATAAACATTTCTCAAAAATCGATCTCCAGACACCTAAATCGGTTTTTCTTTATCTAGTCTGGAAATAGATTTTCTCTGTTAAAAACCATTCAAATAGCGCCACCATGTACATACAAGACAGATAATAATAATTTGTGAAGGGTTTTTTCCTAGAATTTAATAAAATTAAGTGACCTCGAGTAACTTTCCTTCATAGGAATGTATTTGAAATGAAAAGTCACCATTTAACTTGTTTGTTTATGTTTATATCACACATTCATTTACGTAACGTAACACGTATGTATTTAACAAATTTTATATTAACTTTAGTATACAGTACATTTTTAGTCAAGTATCTTCACAAAGATAAACATGTTACTGCTGTTTCTGAGCAGATAAATAAAATAATAATAATATAACAACAAAAACGTAAAATGTTGACTCACCTGTATGGAACCGTTTCTGTGTTAGAATATTAGATTCAGAAAATAATCAAACTATAGCAATATTATCTAATTATATTCTTATAAAATAAATACAAAACAAAACACTTGTACGTACTACGATCGCTAGATCAGTGTTGCCAGTAGGGATTGCAATTTCAATTATTCGATATATCGAATAGCATTACCGATATAAATGGTATATCGTTTTAAAAATATCAATATATCTTTCTAAATGAAACGAAAAAATTAAAAAATATTAAACAATATTGTATTTGAAACGATATCTTTTATATTTAAAGTAGGTATAGGTTCTTATTTCAGTTTAATCATAATTGTTCCGTTTATTCGTAGAGGGCGCGGCAATCAATTGAAGAATTAATTTTTTTGTGCATTTCGATATATCGAAACAAATATATTATATTATATCGATTTATCAATATATCGAAACAAATAGGATGGAGTTATTTTTTTCGATATTTCGAACAGATAAACGCGTTTGCACGAGAAATACCTTAATCGCTTTCACCACCGATTGAATTCTGAATTGGTTTTATTTATGTGATATCATTATCGGTAATATTAAATTTGAATTTAATTATGTTCGGATCGTTTTGGTGGGGTGGGGGCACTGGTCTTTCTGGGAGGGGGGGGGGGCGTGACCACCCTTGCCCCCCCCTGGCTACGCCAATGCCCATTGTTTCTTCTTTGCCGCTGTTACTAGTTCTTCCATTCTTCCTCTTTCAACGTTATATTTGATATAATTTTCAGTTATTCTCTTGCCTATAAAATTTTTCCATGCTAACTTTTTTGTTTCATTTGCTCTGTTGTCTCTTCCGTCCACCATGCTGTTTGTTTATTTTGTTTGTTTAAACAGTGCCTCAATTTGTTCTAGATTTTTATTTTCTAGTTCATGCTCGATTCTATACTGTTCAAATGCCTCTCTATATTTATCTGCTGTTTCTCTGTATCTCAGTTTGTACGTTCTTATTATTGTGTTCACCTCTTTGTTTTGTTTCTTTGTTTCCTTTCTGTTTTCTCTCTTATTCTGCTTATAACTACGTAATGGTCGCTTCCTATTTCCGTACCCCTCATTATTTTTGTACCTAGTACTCCCTTCCTGTTTCTTGCTTCTATAATTACAAAGTCGATAATGAACTTTTCATTTCTACTACTCAATTCTCTTGTATATTTGTGTATGTTCTTGTGTATGTGATCGTTATTATCAAGTTGTTCATTATGCAGCATCCGTTTTTCATTGTTGTTTCTAGTGCTTTCTCATACTCTTTGTCTTTAGTTGCATTAAGATCTCCAGACATATATTCTTCCTTTTGCTTCTTCGGTTACTAGGTCTAACTCTTTTCAAAATTCATTATTTTCTTCTTCATCTGCATTAGGTCCATATGCTATGATTATTATTTTTATTTTGTTCTTGTTTTTTGTCTTCTCTCGTATTTCTATTTTTAATATTCGTTCTGATTTTGCTTCCCAATACTATATTTTGTGCTCCAAGGATTTGTGAATTTTGCATCCGACTCTTGCTGCTGCTGTTTTTCCTTCTTCTACCCCACTAAAGATCATAATGTGCCTGTTTTTTCCAAACCCATCTTTTCAAATTCTCCTTCGAGTTCCTCTTCTTTTACATTTATTGTTCTTACATTCCATGTTCCAATTTTCAACGATCTATAGCTTCTATCTTGATTTATCGTCATTTACCTTGTCTTGTTTAATTCCTTATCTTTTGTCCTTATAATGCTTTGTACTTCTTCTGAAAACACAGCACCTTAATCCGCTCTGCACCACAATGCTACACCTAATCACATTTAGTTAATCCATCTCTTTTCAAATCAGGTTCATTAAGAATTCATATCTCACCTATAAATTGTATTTTTCTTTATTGAACATTTGATAATAACCTGTAAAGGTCAAAGCTTTAGTTTTATCAAAAATTGATAATATATTGGGAGCTTTGTTTGTGTATATTATACAATAAATAATGATATAAAAAAGTAGTTTTATTTACGCTTGATAAAATTCATTTATTTATTCTTTTTTTCTCAATACATAAATAGCAACCCTTGTACTAATAATTTTAATGCTTAAATAATGCATAAATATATACAAACTGAAATTTATCTATTAACGTGAAATCGATTGTTTAAAAGTTCTAGCAAAATCTCTAATTGCGAAAATACTCCACCGATAATTATGGGGAACTGACATCAAGGACAAACGCAACAATAGAATTACCATTAGCTACCGCAGTAAAAAATGCACAGTAAAATTCCACTTCCTTGTCTTCGACTGCAATACGGCAATGAGATCCTAAATATTTAGAAACCGGTTCGTGATTGACACGAAAATGATAATTCAATCGATCTAAGTCCCATCAAAATTGCACGATGAATTAAATTCTCACTTAACAGGTTGTGAAACATGTTTATATTAATTAGAGGTTAATTAAACTCTTGGTGTTCTTTCACCATTAACATTGTTTGGTATATAATTCACCATATTTGTTTTTTATCTATCTTATACTACACATATTAAAATGTTATTTTTAATGTTAACAATGAAAATTAAAATTTATTATAATATTAATCACTTACTTAACTATGGCTGAGTTAAGCAATAATTTTGGTAAACACTTTATACTAGTGTAAATATATCTGGAGTAAATATTTGCGACAGATGTTATATATTAAAGTGTTACGCATTACCATTCCTAATAAATAAAATATATATCGACGTGTTCATGATGAAAATGAAATCAATTTTGTCAAAATATTTAATTAAATATGCAGATATGTATCGTATAAGGTATTTCTCGTCGATACAATTGCACAACTGAAAGCTGAAACGAACTACCGTCCGTTTTAGTAAACTTGTTCTACATCGCCCCTCTTAAAAAAACAGATGAAAACAAAGAATTACCACATATGAACGGTATAAAATGCGAGTGGAACGAAAGTAATATTATCAGTTTATCAATATACAGGTAGAAAACGCATTCAGCATGTTCTTCAAGGTATTAAAGAATATATTTTTATTATCATAATTTTATGATTTAAATTAACTTACACACACATATTTTATCAATATATATTTTTATATTACTAATTAGGTAAAAATTATCATATAATATAGAACTAAATATTTCTTTGATAAAAATTAATGAGTCACTAGTTCAGCTATTTATTTCTGACTGTGAAATATAATATGTTAACACTAATAAATAAAAAAAACAAAACTCTGCCTATAGATTTTTTGTACTCTCTTAATTGCCTATAAATCTATTAGTCTTATTATACATAATATATACATATTTATTTATGGATAAGACAATTGCATTTTGTCGCCAACTTTACTTAAAGATTGTTATTAATGTTAAATAATATAATAGTAGTTTGCAATGCCATATATCATTGGGTTTTCGACCTATTAGTCATCTTGCTTATAATATGTAGGAGTATATATTTGTTTATATACTTCTAGTATCTCCTTTAATTAAATAATTTTTGTTTTCAGATTTTGGTTATCAGTGCTGTTGTACTCAGTGCTTCAGCTCAAGAACACCACCATGCTACTTCATACTCATCTGTAGTAAAGCATGTAAGTTCTGGTCATCATCAAGCTGCACCAGTTAAGTACCATCAAGCACCAGTACAACATATTGCTGTTCCAGTACAACATGCTCCAGTCCATCATCAAGAAGAACATTACCCACATGTAAGTTATATCAAAATAACATATTATTTTCATCAATATAACATAGATACATATTATTTTTTTAATTTATTGTTATCTTTAGAAACATGAGAATCCTGAAGATACTTGAAATTTTAAACTAAACAAATTGATGAATTTCTTAAATTAAAAAATAAATTTATAGTACTTGAATTTCCATAATGTTAAAAATGTTTAAAATAATACAAATCTTCATTCATAAAATTCTTGGTGGAATTTTTATATTTTTATTGATCAAATATATTATCTTTAAAGTCATAAAAAATATTGGCTACATTTGGATTTTTTAATATCTCTAATCTTTAAGAGATTTGCGATTTTAAAACTTGTAAACTGTGAGAAATGTTTACACTTTTAAACTTCAAATAGTTAAAATGATAGGTTAAATTCTCATTTTAAAATCTTAACAGATTTTAGCAACGTAAAAATCTTTAATATTTTCAAAGTATAGAAAACTTCAAAAAACCTTACATATCTTAAAATATACTTTTAAAATTTTAAAACAACGAAATAAAGGACTCAAGTATAAACAATATATATTGTTTATTAACATCAAATAAGGTTTATTGTACTTTATCTATATGCTTCAATTGCATACAAATAAACATGAAAAGTTAAAGCTTAAAAACTGGTTAAATAAGGTAACATTCATATCATCATCAGACTTTTCGGACTCTTCGATGTGTTTCTTCCCTTCTATGCAGTTCCTGGTATATTATTCACTCCCTTAGAATTAATATCAATCTAAAAGAACAGCAGCATACAAATATTATTAGTTTTTGAGCATTGAGAGATTTTTTTATTAACACTTTATTTCTTTATAGCACTACCCAAAATATGAATTCAAATATGGCGTAGAGGATAAACATACTCATGACATTAAGTCCCAGCATGAAACCCGTGATGGTGATGTTGTTAAAGGAGAATATACCCTGCTTCAACCTGATGGAAGGACACGCATCGTACATTACACTGTTGACAAGCATTCTGGATTCAAAGCGAATGTGGAATATAAAGGACATGCTGCACATCCTGAACCAAAGCACCACTGATTTGTTAATTTTTTTGTTTTGTGTGATAAATTGAAATATTAAATTTATTTTTTATATAAGATATGTGTTTAATTACAAGAATATAACCTATTTTACCCAACCTATATTATATTTATTAAGATATTGCACATATTATCAAAATTTGAGGACACAGTATTCTAATAGGTCTACGAATGTCAGGGTGGACCAAATAAGACCTATCAATATTAAACACACGTAACTGTTATAATTGAATTCTTGGAAATTTATTATGGAACCATACAGTACAAAACATTGCCTTAAAATTATCGAGTTTTTCTATTTTAGTCAAAGATCAATTGTTCTGACGCAGCGTTAATATCGGCAATATTTGAATTCAAGATTAGCTCTCACGGCCTTAATGATTAGGAATTTGGTCGGTCGTTTTGAGGAACTGGGTTGAGTGGCCAACCGTCCTGGAAGAGAAACTTTGCAGCCAATGGTGGAGCAGAATCCTAATTTGTGGTTTCAACAAGATTGAGCAACTGCACACTCTGCTAGGCAAACTATGGACCTGCTCCGTGAAATGTTTGGCGAACGCCTGATTTCAAAAAATTTACATTTCCCTTGGCCACCTCGTTCGCCAGATTTAAAAGACAAAGTGTATAATTGTTGAGGTTTGCATTCAAATATCCCGCGGTGTACTGCGCCATCTACCTCCGATATGTGAAACTGCGTAGTGCGCCATATCCGTTTTTGCTCTAACCTGTCAGTTGTAGTAAGAAGCCCGTATTGTAAGCAAGTGTGGTGTGTGAATAAAGAGGTTATAGAAAAGAAAAACAAAGTGTTTAAAGACGATCCACCTCCAAAATAATATGGTAGCAGAGCGTGGTTGAAGAAGAAGAAGAGCACCATACAAGTGAAAATAATAGATTGATTATTAAAGGCAAGAAAAAAGAAGATTAACATCATGGCATGTACGGCGACATTTGTCCCCACATTTGATGGCGCCGATTATGCCAGCTATCGAGCACGTATGATAATGTTTCTAAAATTAAAAAAGGTAGAGATGACTACAGAAAGAAAAATGATTGCCTCAGACAACGCTGAAGAATGGGCGGAGAAAAATATACAAGCCATTAACTATATATATGCGACGTTAAGCAATCGCCAACTGGAGCATATCAAAAACTTTGACAGTGCGTACGACATTATAAAAAAACTAGACAAGATGTACTCCGGGAAATCCACATCGCTTCAAATACTGAAGAGAAGCGAGCTGGATAGTATAAAACTAGAACAATATAGCAACGCCCAGGAGTTCATAAACTGTTTTGAAAAGAAGACCAACGAACTAAAAGAAGCAGGGGCAACAGTATCCGAACAGGAGCTACTAAATTACATGTTAAAAGCGTTGCCTGCAAGATTCAGCCATCTAGGCGACTTAATAGATGTGCTGCCCGAAAACAAAAGAAATACTGCCTACCTAAAAGCAAAGCTGTTGGCAGTTTCGATTACAAACGAAGGTATAACAGAGTATGCCAGTGCCTTCAATACCCAAGGTCTGGAGTGTTACATATGCAAGAAACGAGGACATTTTGCACGAGACTGTTGGTACGCGCCACAGGAACCAGAAAACTACAGAGGGTCCAACCAGTCCAGAGGGTTCAACCAGTCCAGAGGGTCCAACCACTCCAGAGGGGCCAACCAGTTCAGAGGGGCCAACCAGTTCAGAGGGGCCAACCAGTCCAGAGGGTCCAACCAGTCGTACAGAGGGGCAAACCAATCTTATCGACGGGCCAACCGAACCAGAGGGCGATTCCAAAGAAGAGGCTTTCAAGGAGGTCCTCCAAGTCGCAATAACGCAAACATCATGGAAAGGTATGTGGTTGAGGAGTGTAGTAATGTTTTTGTAGTCGATGTCGATTCAAATGTCTTCAATGTCAGAAAGTCCGATCAAATTGCATTTATTTTGGATAGCGGGTGCACAGACCACATAATAAACGACGAAAAATTATTTAGTAGTTATGAGATTTTTGAAAACCCCATCAAAGTAAGATTGGGTGACGGGAAAATATTAAACGCTACTAAAATAGGTACTGTAAATTTAAAATTTAAAGTAGGAGACGATTACCACAATGTAACTATAAAAAACGTACTTTATATTAAGGAAATGAAAAGTAACTTGATAAGTTATGCAAAAGTAACCGACAATAATTTCATTCACTCACACGATAATATAACAAAAATTTATAATAAAAATAATACATTAATTGCAATAGCCAACAAGGAAAACGGTTTATATAAATTATATAGTTATTTAAACAATGACACTTATACAAACAACAGCTACTTAGTAACAAATGACAACAAAATGTCGGAAAGAGAAATTTGGCACCGAAAACTAGGGCATGTAAATTTCAATTACTTAGAAAAATTAATCAGCAATAAACTACTTGTGGGTTTGCCTTCAGCAATTGAAAAAGAAGAATTAAAATGTGCTATATGCATTAAATCCAAGTTAAGCAATTTGCCATTTAATAATAATAGATCAAAAGCAAACGAAATATTGCAAATTATACACACGGACGTTCATGGTCCCCACAACACTGTAGGATACAGGGGCGAAAAATATTTTGTATCATTTATAGATGACTTCAGTAAACTAGCTAAAGTATACACAATTAAATGTAAATCAGAAGTTTTTGATTGTTTGAAAGAATATGTAAATTTAGTAGAAAATATAACTGATAAAAGAGTAAAAACAATTCGTTGCGATAATGGAAAAGAATACACAAATAAACAAGTAAATGATTTTGCTAAAGAAAAAGGTATAATAATTGCACCCTGTCCTCCGTATGTTCACGAATTAAACGGAGTGGCAGAAAGATTCAATAGAACTATAATGGACACTGCTCGATGTTTATTAAATGAAGCAGCTGTAGATAGGAAATACTGGCCTGAAATTATCACAGCGGCTACTTACTTAGAAAACAGATCTTTGGCTAATACCGAAGAACTCAAAACACCTTATGAAATATTTTTTAAGGTCAAACCTAACGTAAAATACTTAAAATTATATGGGTCCAAAATTTTTGTAAGAACACCAGACACATTAAGACATTCTAAGTGGGATGATAAAGCTAAGCTCGGTACATTGTTGGGGTATACAGATAGGATATAAAGTATTGATAGATAATAAAATAATTCACGCTAGGCATGTCGATGTTATAGATGAAAATATAAAATACATTGGTTTAGAAAATGAAAATGGTGAAAATGAAAATAGTACAAACAAAAATAGTGTAAATGAAACACACGATGAAATAAATAATGATAACACAATTAATAAAACCGAACCGATAATTGAAGACTATAGAGAAAATCAAAGACCAGTAAGAAACAGAAACCCAAACCCAAGATATCATAATAACAATTTTATAAACTATAATGTAAGTGTAAATTACTGTAATGTAGAAACTCCAGAAAGTTTTTATGAAGCAATGAATAGTTAAGAGGCAGAAGAATGGTCAAAAGCTATGAACAAAGAATTAGAATGTATAAAGGAAAATGAAACTTGGACTTTAGTAAGAAAACCAGAAAACAAAAAATCTATTGATGTAAAATGGGTCTATAAAATAAAATCAAATAACATATTTAAAGCTAGATTGGTAGTAAGAGGTTTCCAACAAACCGATTATATAGGAGATCCATATTCTCTTGTTGCAAAAACAGAAACTCTAAAAATATTATTGTCATATGCATGTCAAAATAAACTATATATCGACCAAATGGATGTCGAAACAGCCTTTTTGAATGGTAAGATTAACTCGGAAGTCTATGTTAATCAACCACCAGGTTTTGAAGATGGATCTGATAAAGTTTATAAATTAAACAAATCGTTATATGGTCTTAAGGAAAGTCCAAAGTGTTGGTATGATTGTTTTCATAATTTTGTCACAGATTTAAAATTTGAAAGATGCAGTTACGATTATTGCCTTTATGTAAAAAGAGAAGGAACTACTCAAATCTATATTCTCATTTTTGTCGACGATTTACTTATTTGTTGTAATGATCGACCAAAAATCATAGAAATAAAAAACCATTTGACCAACAGATTTAAAATGAAAGATCTAGGATCTATAAGTAATTATATAGGCATTGAAATTAATCATAATATAAATAACAATACAACTACTTTAAGCCAAGAAAAATACATAGAGTCCCTTGCAATGAAATATTCAATAGTAAACGCTAAGCTATACTCAACTCCAATGGAAATAAACCTTAAACTTGAACCTACTGAAAATGTAGATTCATACATAAAATATAAAAACATTATAGGAGAACTATTATATATTAGTTCAGGAACAAGACCTGATATTGCCTTCAGCGTAAACTACCTTAGTCGTCTTCAGAACGGTTATAACAAAACGCATTTCAACTATGCTTTGAGAGTATTAAAATACCTATATTTAACAAAAAGTTTGAAATTAACATTCACTCGGTCTAATACAAGTGAAATTGTTGATTGTTTTGTTGATGCGGACTGGGCAGGTGACATTGTAGACAGAAAATCGACATCAGGTTACATAATAAGGCTTTATGGTATCACCATAGTATGGAAATCATGTAAACAAAAGTCAGTGACAAAATCCTCAACTGCTGCTGAGTACATAGCGTTATCTGATGCGGTAACCGAGATTGTTTTTGTAAAAGGGATGTTAGAAACTGTTTTTAACGTACTAATAATTAACCCTATTAAGATATATGAAGACAATTTGGGCGCATTTATAATAGCCAATAACGGCAACATGACCAGAAGATCTAAACACATAGAAGTTCAGTATCACTATGTACATCAAAATTGTAGGGACAAGATGGTCGAGATTGTCAAAATAAATACAGACTTAAACATTGCCGACATATTTACTAAAGCGCTAGGCAAGGAAAAATTTACTAGATTTAGGGAACTTCTAAAATTGCAATAAGATATATTGTTATGATTATTTTTAGGCATAGGTTTAGATAGTTAGAATTGTATGTTTAACTTTAGGATAATTTTTTTTTTTTTTTTAATTTTTGATATTTCATTATGAGTTTGAATGCAAAAGGGGCGTGTTGAGGTTTGCATTCAAATATCCCGCGGTGTACTGCGCCATCTACCTCCGATATGTGAAACTGCGTAGTGCGCCATATCCGTTTTTGCTCTAACCTGTCAGTTGTAGTAAGAAGCCCGTATTGTAAGCAAGTGTGGTGTGTGAATAAAGAGGTTATAGAAAAGAAAAACAAAGTGTTTAAAGACGATCCACCCCCAAAATAATAATAATAATAAACCAGAAAATATTAGACAGCAAAAGCAGAATATTCAAGATGAAATACTGAGCCTACAACCAGAAACATTACGTGGTGTGCTGGAAAACGCGTTAAAAACAGGCAATCTCATTTGTCTGATGTCTGATATTTAATACCTAATTTCCATAAAATATATTTAATGTATAAAAATATTAATCAAAATTCACTAGTATTACAAGTTATTTGTGTTTAACATTAGAAGGTCTTATTTGGCTCACGCGGTATGAAGTATCACCTATAATTTTATTTAATTAATTTAATAATCAAAGAATAATAACAAAGACTATAAAATTAAAGTTTTCGCAAGCTAAGTTTTAAAAATAAATATAATTTAAGTAAAGATTACGATAAGAATGGTCGCAAACTATAGGAATTCGTAAAAATCTGCAAATTTTAATAGCTTCTCTAATATTTTTAATATGTCAAGTAAATTTATTTATTTATTTTTATTATAATTAATATCTGATTAAGATCTTTTATGAAAGTTTATGAACATTTTTAAATTATATTTTCAATTTTCATAGACATACATACATACAAAATATTTGTCCTGTAATATGCTACATCACATGTTTTGCTACAATAGTTTTATTAAAAAGAGGACTGAAAAGATGTCTCCTCTTATATTAAACTGTATTCATTACATAATGTTGAGAGTAATTTCTTTCATTCGCAAATAATTTCAGGAAGAGAATGTAGGTTAAATACACGGTGGAGAAAAGCTCGGCATGTCGCCTTAGTTACATAAGCTTCGTACAGTGCTTATATTACAATTCGAATTAATGAATAAATATTGTTTTTTGAGTAAAACTCCTTTGCTGTGTCGTGTGCATTTTACCTAATATATACTTTAAATTTACTCTATTTGACTTTAAGTAATTAATTTTTTATATTTTAATTTATGTGTATAATTTAACATTGGTAATTAAGATAATAAAGAAATAGAGTACATATGAATTTATTGAAAACACCTACTTAATTTTAATATAATAAAATGTTTAATTGTGGAGGCGTTTACTTTGTGGTACATCTTGAATATAATGAAGAAGGAGACACAATTACTTTATTTTACCACTTTATTTAAAATTCGTAATTCTTAAAACACTTTATGTTTGCTAATGACGAGGTGTTAGACGAAACTATAGTAACATTTTTAAATAAAGTAGCAATACAAATTCATCGTGTATCCTTCTTTATTAATTATTTATTTATTATAAAGGGGATGCAGATTAGACTTTAGGATTTGAATTAGGCGCCATTTTCTTTCCATAAATGTTGGAAGCTTAGTCTTTAACAGTTGGTATCTAAGCACATAACAAATTCATCTTGGTGTGGTATACCGTGTAATACCGCGTAAATATTGTGTAAGTTTTTTATGAAAAGAGGCGATCAATTAATATTTCGCGAAGAAAATTTCGACCTATGTTTGAAATCGATACTGTTTCAAGTGAACCTTTAATTCGTGATTTACTGTACAAATTTGAAATAAGTGGTATCGTTAGTAATACACCAAAATTTGACATATTAACGCAGCGATTGTTCAGATAAAAATTTGCTCGTATACCTGAAATTGTGCAAGAAGAACTAAGCGCATTAATCTGTCACCGTTCACAGGAAATAAGTCTTTCCTTTGACACTATTCGAAATTAAGAAAAACCTGCAAGTAAAGGAATATAAAATTTAAATGACCTAAGAACTTAAACCAGCGGACACCCAGAAATGCCGTACATTCGTGAACTGAGTTTCACAAAATAAAGACGTGGATGATGATTTTCACAAGAAAATTGTATTCAGTGATGTGGCCGATTATCATTAGGATAGATATGTGAAATTATAAAATTGTTGTATATTTGGTAGTCAAAATACGCATGATATTCAAGAAAAACCAATGCATCCAGAAAATGCTGAAGGAATCATTGGTTCGTAGTTTTTTGAAGACGAAGCGAGAGCATTGTTAGAGTTAACCAATTAATGGCTTAAATGGCATGTGGATTCAACAAGATGGAGTCATATGTCACACAGCACGTGAAACAGCCACTTTAGTTCTAACTAAATCTCTTAAAGGGGCGACATCAATACATCCGGGCCATTTGAACGGAAGGGTCTATGTCAACAAATCTGTAATGATTCTAGAACTAAAGGAGACAATTGAAAGTGCAATAATTGCTGAAATCGAAGCGCATTTGTTTAAACTTGTTACGGAAAACTTCGCTAAAATAATGATATCAGCAAAGTCGTGGAGGGCATTTTGGCTAGAACATATTTTATACGTAATTCACTATTAACAATCAAATTATATTTTTTTAAATATCTTGTATTTCATTAAAAGAACAAATCCTAAAGTCCAATCTGAATCACTATTTATTAATGCTGAACACTGAACGATTTTAAAACGGAACATTAGACATTAGACTATTGAAATTCCTTTGAGGGATTTCTTGCTTTGGTTTCAGTTCCAAAACAATCTTTTTTGCAAAATACCTTATTCCAAATACGTTAAGTTCAATCATTTTATGTCTTATCCGTACACAGTAATTTATATTACATTAATAATTACATTTTGTATTATGGATACTGGTTTATAATATATATACATATGATTTGTCTTGTAATTGGGATTCGTTTCCTGTATGGGCAATAAATGTATATTATTATTATTATTATTAGGAATAATAATAATATTATTCCTAATTTTAACGTATTGCGATTAATTAGTGAATGAATAGGATGTCTCATAATATGTTGAAATTATATGTAGTATATTAATTTTTGTTTAGAAATATTTATTTATGTCTTGCTTTATGTATAGTTAAATATCATTCTTACTTCATTTCTTTAATTTATATGATTATAATATAAATAATATATATAAACATATTATTTATTCACTAAAAAATTTGTAGTCGTTTCTTAATGGAAAACATATCTAAACATCTCTTTAATTTTCACGTTAAAAACACTTTCCTGATATTTATAATCTCGGCGCTTTCCCCTATTTTAATACATCGGTTTCCCCATTTTTCGTTTCTCAATTCTTCCTAATTTCCTCAATCGCGGGATTTGATTAATATATATTTTCGTGTTTATGAAGTTGACTACCTGTTTAATATATCGTACTGATATATTATAGACTTCTTATAGAAACAAGTTTATAAGCAAGTTTTTAAAAACACCAGGGTGGGCATTAAAGCGGGATAAATTATATATTTAAACATTTATTTCATTAAAAGAGTATAAAATATATAAAAAAAACATAAGTAATGTGAAATTATCTACGCTATATAGAAACACTAAACTCTTAAACACATTAAACTTAAAATAACAAAAGAAAACACCTATTGGATCGAACATGAAAACAGAAAATGGTATACAAGACGGTTTTGCCTAGGAACTCACAGAACGACTTAAAAACATTTCCATAAATTGTTGGCTTACCACAACTTTCAAATACGTAAACAGATTATCTAACTCGTACAGTTATTTATTTTTATTTGTTTTATATTATAAAAGTTAAACAGATAAGCTGAAAAAAATACAAAAAAATAAATGTTGAGAACAGATTACCACAACCTATAAATTCTATCTGAGATTGAAAAACTTTTCAAACTTAATGTTTAGTGGTAAGGAGATCAAGCTAATGAAAAAAGGATTAAAATACTCACCTCCTTCAGCCACCCTCAAAAAGAAGTACAAAGAACAAGAATTAAAAACTGAAATCACCACAAACAGAGCAGAGGTAATACATTGGACAAAATACCTTTTTCTTATACAATAATCACAGTCCTTAAGATATTAAAGGCAAAATAATAATAACAATAAAAAAAACAACCATTAAACAAATAAAACAAAAGCAAAAATATCTACGACAGATATTTGAGTTAATTTCGCCGTTAAAGACAAATTACAATCAATAATGCACTAATTTTCTAAATTCTATAAAAGCAACATATTTTTTCAACACACCTAGAATAGCCATTACAATATTTTACAAAAAAAAATAACTTGATTAAATCTTTGCTGACTGGTTTCGACAAGACACATGTCATTTTAAAAACATAAGTGATTGTAAAATATAAAACATAGCTATCTAAGATAGAAAAACTTTTGTAGTATGTTGGATAAATAATTAAATAAATAAATAATACTAACAAACAGCCAAGAATAGTGTAGTGTAAATAAGGTCAATTCAACAGATTTTTTGCCCTTTTTCGGCAAAGTGTAATGTACATCATCGATAAGATGTTTAGCAAAAGTTGATTTTTTTGTTTGTCTTACCTGAAAAGATCGTACATTTTATCAATATTAGAAGATGATACTAATAGAAATATTCTTAATAGTTTAAATTTTTAGAGTCAGGCCCCAAATATTTACCACACATACGAGATATGGATTTTAAAGAAACAAATTGTAGAATCAGAATTAGCTCTGAAAGGTATTTCAGATTGTGAATTAGATAGATATAAAATTGCCAAAATTATCAAGTTTTGCACTACATTCAAAGTTTTCATTGCATTATTGCATCAAATGCCCAAAATACTGACGCCATATATAATTATAGGCTGTACAAAACATTTGAAGTCATTTGGCTTCTGTGAAAGAATTTCATCGCTACATTGTTAGCTTAAACATCCCACTTTAGGTGTTTGTCTATAAATATGCCCAGGTACTTTATGTGTGGTGTTTCCTTAATTATCAATGTGTCCTTTATTTTTATGTCTGTATAGTTTAGTATGTTTCGTCAAGTATTGCTTTTATATTTTCCATGCCTACCCGTTATTATAGTTAGTATAGTATAGTTTTTTGTGAGAGCCTTTATATAATCCAAGAAAAATATTGGTCCTAGTATTGTCCCTTGGGGTACACCTATTTTTATCGTTTCTGGCTCAATCATACGTTCGTTTAATCTTAGATATTATTTACGATGTATGAGGCAATTTTTTATGAGAATTAGTGGGAGGCCTCTGATTCCCATTTCTTGAAGGAGAGTAGCATGTGAAACAGTATTAACAGCACGAGCAAGATCAAGGAATACTGGTATTTTCTTGAGGTGTTTTTTTAGTTAAGTGTAAATTTTGTCTCTACATGTGTGCATAGCATCGAGTGTTGATTTGTTTTTTTGAAATCCAAATTGGTTGTAAGTCAATATTTTATTTTTCAGTCGATGCGACTGGGTTCTGGTTACTAAGCATTTTCATTTGCTATGTTGATGATTAAGCTTATTGGTCTGTAATTGCTAATTCCATTTGTAGGTCCAGTTCAACAATAAATGTGAAACTGTGTTGTTTTATTTCAATGTGTTCCTCAAAAAACAAATCTTGGTGATTCAAACAATTAACTTTGTTGGTACCACTTTATATATTTATATATAATAAAAAGTGATACCAACAAAGTTAATTGTTTATTTATTTTGAATTATCAAAATGTATCACAAAGTGAAAGCCTCCACAATTACTTATTAAATCTTGGTGACGTTTGTTTCAATCAATTTCGATAAGGTACGATAGATGAAGTACCCAAAATATTGAAAATACCTTTAATTATATAACATGTGACAACACTTGTACAATCTGATAATTTCTTAACTCTCCTGGAGGCTAAATTTTCAATAAAAATCAAGAATATACAAAATTCGATATAGTTATTTCAAAAAAGTCAATCAGACAGACGAATATATACATAAATATACACAGAGGCATTTAACAGCCATATATAAAAATTTATCTTCTGTATCTTTAATAGAACATTATAGAATAGATCAATTTCCAAAAAAGAAACACTTCAATCACAATAATCAATGGAAACTCATGCTGCTTGATAAACATATTTCTTTACCGGCAATCTCGTTTGGCGTAGCCTATCCATTCTTCACCAGATTTCAAGTCCATCTCGAAAGGTCTGTTTTGCTTAAACTCTGCGCTTGCATTTTTCAACATTCTAAAATAATTTAATTTATAAAGTTATAAATATTGAGTTTCCTAAAAACCTAAGTAAAACTATAAATGAATTTCTGTATGACATAAACTTTTGCTACGTTATTAAGCCAGCGTAAAATGTATGTGATTCTCAAGGCTATACTATCTCTTTTACACATTCTACACCACGTTTACGTCAGCAATATTCCTAATATGAAACTGGTAATGAGTGCTCAATATGCTGATACAACTCTTATTTATTTAAAAAATAACGACATAAGGTCAATGTAACAACAATATTTCTATCAATGTTAGCTTACATGCTTGATGGATTGTGTTGAGTCTCAAATCATTTCGGTTTCGACTAATAGATGACTACACTTGCATTTTTAACCAACTATCTTCAATCAATCATCTATCCTAAATACCATTTGAGAGTCGGCATTTAAAAAAAGTAAGTGAATCGATTCAGTAGCCATCATAAAGTAGTGGTTGAAAAATGAAAAAGAAAACCGAAGAATATCCCTATGTATCCCTATTGAAAAACGCAATGCAAACCAATGAAAACTTATGTGCTGTGTACAGTAAAGATGGCTTAACAGAACGTTTAACAAAGTGCATAAACTGGTGCGACAAGCTCTTAAAAAACAATAAAAATGATTCATATTAATTTCTCAAACATATTGTCCAGCGAAGATAAATGTAGAATTTACAACAACGTTGTGCGAAAATGATCATGGTGCAAGCCCGCAAAAATCTGCAACCACTTAGAAAGCAAATATCCATCAAAGGAAGATTATTATGCCAATTTAGTATAATTACAAAGACGTCATGTGTTTTGAGCTCTATTACAGAACCAAACCTTCAATACAGATGTGTACTGTTGCCAATTGGGAAAATTGAATGAAGGCATCAACGAATAAAAGCCAGAATTTTCAAATCATACGCTTGTTGTGGTCCACCATGACAACGCGAGACAACACACACGTTTTGTAACTCGCCATAAGTTGCTGGAGTTTGATGGGACTTGATGGATCTTCCACCATACTCACCAAACCTTGCGCCGTCCAACTACTATTTGTTTCGATCTTTGCAAAACTCTTTGACTGTTAAACAATTCAATTAAGATAATAGCGTCAAACATCACTTGCTCCATGTTTCTGCTGAGGAAGACCAGCAGTTCTTTGAGCGTTATGATGTTACACGAAGGATAGCAAAAGGTAATCGAAAAATTAGTCCATATATAACTGAAAGAAATTACTTCCTTGTGTAAAAAAATGCTTTTGATTATTATAGAAAAAAATCGAAATAACTTATGACTCAACCTAATAAGGGCTAGTTGAAATTATCGAAACTGTTTAGTTTGGAGAAAAGTGTGATAGGCTGACAATATTCCTAACTTTTAGTGATAATCTTGCGGATGATGGATAAAAGAAATTTGTGAACAGCTGAGTAAGTTATGACAGCACCAACAATATTACTGTAGGAAATAATATTGTGAAACATGTCACTAATATAGTTCAAAATAATAAATAAACTTTTATTAGCAATTTGAAAAAAAAGTGCAATGTTATTATTAGAAAATAGTACTACATAAACCAAAAAGTTCATCATTTATTTTAATGAACTACTGTATTTCTTTATAGCAACAATTATTGGATACAGGCATTCTTATGGCAGTTTTCTATGTATATTAAAAATTAAGTATACATTGTGTATTATACTTATATCATTATAACACAATTTTCAGTAAGAAACTCAAGAGGTTTTAAATTTTAAAGAAGAAAGGTAAATAAAACCATCTAATTGAGGCCATTTTTATAGGATTAATGAATTAACATCATTGCATATATTTATTGTATCTAACTTATTATTTTGCCTTTACTTGCATTTTATTTATTCAACATTGTGATTTATTTTTTTAGTTCACTAAACTTGTTAATAAAAATAATATATCTCTTTTACCTGAATGTATACATTTTTTTTAGTAAATATAATTTAATTACTTACTTACTATAAAACATTCGTATTTTAATTCAATAACACGAGCAAACTTATATAACTCGAGCCTGCACCGTTGCTTGTGAGTATAAACTTGAACTACTTTTCCCCGCTTGTAAGTTTGAAAGGAGCTGAAAGCTCGAATTACTTGTGTAATATAGAAGATCTTGTTATAAATGTATTCATATCAGTAGAACCTGTTTTTATTGAATAAATGAAATATGTGTGATAAAATCAATAAACATTGTCAGAAAAACTTCACGTCTATAGCTGGGACAAACGAACGCCATTCTTTTATATTCATGTCTATATGTATATACTCGTATATACATATACTTATGAAAAATATTTCTCCGAGCATTAAAACACCGTTATTTTACAATACTTATGCAAGAACTAAGATCTAATAGTTAAAGCAACTACTCTTAGTACTAAAGCACAACCAGGCATTTGATGACTTAAACTATTAGCTTTCCTCACATGATTGTATGGTATGAATAAAGAATTGTTTCACTATATTGCTCGTGCAATCCATACATCTTAAGTGGATAAAGAAATTTTGAACGTAGTGACAGAAAACATTAAAATTTGCATTAGATGCTTAGCGCTTGAAGTACATACTTCCAAAAGAAGTGTCAATATAATTATTAATTACTTTCATTTCTCACTCAACGGATGCAGGAAATCTTACGTAATAATTAGTGTCTTGATTAAAATTGTCTCAATCTATTGAACAAAACGAGAAATATAGATCTAAATACACATAAGAAAATTCTATTTACGGACGAAATATTTTTTATGTGGTGATGTCCAATAAATTTCATAATTTAGGATCATTATGATTTTGTGTATTGTTCGTACTTTTAAAATCTACTTTCTGCAGACAATTAAATATCAACAGTATGTTTATAATTGTCTCATATTAGCTGTAATTTATCAATTATATAGAGAAAATATATGTAATTAGAATTATATAAAATATAATTTAACTCGCCTCTGTCTTCTTGTTTGACATTAATTAATTAATGTTGCGTTTGATATGGTGAATAAAGTAATTAGTTGACATATACTGGTGAAGATAAAAATTTAAACATTTTGTAAAAAAATATATTTCAATTTATAAATAAAAAATAGAGTAACATTTAATGATGCTTTTGTTGGTGTTGAGGATGGTCAGCATGTCCGGAATAAGCAACATGGGCATTGAATCCTGAATGCTTATCAGCTGTATACTTTACGGTACGTACCCTACCATCAGGCTGATGAAGGGAGTACTCTCCTTTAACCACATCACCATCACGGGTTTCATGTTGAGAGTGGAAGTCATGAGTATGATGATCTTCTACACCATATTTAAATTCATATTTTGGATGATGCTGCAATAAAATTACACCCATATTAATTCATAATCAATCAAATCCGTCCTATGTAAACATCCATCTTATAAATAAAAATGTTGATGTGGCCATCATAGTACTTTTCCTATATTTTTCTTGAAAACTATGATGTTTACGCAAAATGCTATTCTTATAGATTTAGTCAATTTTAAATTATTTACAATTAATTGTTATTTAAATTTCATGTAACTCCCATCGTTAATTAGCAGTAGGCAAAAAGTTTCAAAACATAAAACTTATTTTTGTTGGTTTTCTTGTTGCTTACTTGAAGTAAATAAAATCTAACTTATATGATATAAACTTGATTTTATTGATGTAATTAATAAAAGCAGTGCATAAAAGACTAATAATGCATACTATGTTAAAGTTAAGTTAAGTTAAAATTCTGCAAATATTTACTATTTTTGTATTTGATTTAGAGGTAATAGCATTTATTAAACTATCTTTCACATGTCAACATTTATTATTACTATCCTTTTTACAAATAATTTGTTGTTAAAACAAAGTGAATTTTTCAATTCAGTGTAAACCTATTATTGTTAATTAATTAAATATAGGAACTAATTAAACACATTAATATTATAATTGATTTCCCTTGAGTTACACTAATAATAGAACCAGCAATGTAAATTTATTGAAGTAAAACACTTGCTATGTTACACAATATTAATTTTATTTTTTAATAAACATAACAAGTGTTTTTCTTCAAGTAATTTACATTAATATTATTTACTTACGTGAGGATATTGTTCTTCATGGTGATATTCCTGAGCATGATGTTCTTCAGCATGTTGTACGGGTGCATAATGATGTTCTTGTGGAGCTGCGTGATGGTGACCAGAACTAATGTGGTTTGTTACGGAAGCATAAGAAGTGGCATGGTGATGATTGTCTTGCGCAAAAACGCATGTGGCCACAGCGACGAGGAGGACAATTTTGTGCATGTTTAAGCAAAAACTAAATGTGTTTTACTGATAAAAAATATCCGAGCGTATTGGTTTTTATATGATTTAGTAAACCCCAATTCCTTTCATTTATACTTTAAGTGGGGATTATGTAGTTCAACTCCGCATTTATTTTCATAAGTTTCGCTCGTAATATCAGTATTTAGTTATATAAATTCTTTATTATTCCCTTTTAAAATTGTATTGTTTACATCCAAACTGTGATCTAGTAAAGTAAAAGTACATAGTAGTATGCAATAAAATTAAGTAATAAAGCACACATATATTTACCAAAAAACATCTAAAGTGGCATACTATAAAGTAATTAAGATTGTCAAATGATTTTAATATGTAGTATTAAAACTTTTTACTTTGTTTATATGTATATGAATCTAAATTTTAAATAATAGAATAATAAAACAAAATGATTGTGTTTATTTTAATTTTTATTTAATAATATATATCTTGCTGATTTATTTATCTACTGAGTGAAAACTTCTTAGTGTATATAAAAAACATTGAATATGTTTAATTTTCACATTAAGAAAACTGTTGCTTTTTTTAGTTTTATATTTTTATTGCCATTTTAGAAAGTATACACAAACACGGGCCAACAATTAACTGAAATAAAAACACAAAAAATAAAAAATAAACTAAATATTACTAAAATAAAACTCCGTTTTCTTGTATCAAACTACGATATGCTGATGAAATTCAAAACAGATCGAAAGTAGTTAGAAACCGTAAGTAAGCTATTGATAATAAGTGCTTTGCACTCGAAATGTATACATATAGCGAATAAAAAATATTTTGTGAAAGAAAGTGTTAATTATCAAATCTATTTTTACGTAACTCTCAAAACCACATTTATATAAAAAAGACAGAGACAGTCAAGTTTATAATGATGTAGATAATACATTCTCAATATCCTTAGAGGGATTTTTGCGGCAATCAAATATCGAAATCATAATAATAATCACAAGTAATACCATAAGTGATGGCAATTTACTCGAATAAATTTTGTTTTTGCATGAAAGTTTGTTGCTTAGCGATTTTAATGAGAGCAACTGTCACGAAAAAATGCGCTAAAAACAAAATTTATTCCGATTTAATTGTCATCACGAATGGTATTTGGAAAGACTATTCCACGACTTGAAACGAATATCGGTGAATGGTTCAATGTTTATATTAAAATTTTTATGATATATCTCCTGCAGTATTTTGGTCGAAAAATTCGACATTGATTAAATAACACCTCCCTTATAATCATTTGCATTTACCTTCTTTATATTATACGCCCAGTCATCATAATCGCGGCAAAAGTTTCCATTAAAGTTTTGCTAACAACTGGTAGTTTTTATCGGCGCAGATTTCTTCAAATCGTTTCCAAACACACGATCTCGTTTAAGTTTGATTTTTTGGTGCAGAACTTGTCACCGTCGCATTTATTATGCATGATGAAGTGTTACCAAACCTTTTGATTTTATAACCTACTTGCAACTGACATACGTAGAAACAACGTTTTTCGCTTTTTTATCAAGGCTAATTCAATTCATTTGTCGGGAAATAGCTAACTTCAGGTTATTCAGGTGAATAAACAGCAACTTGGTGTTTATTCACTTATAAATTGACGTGATTGGCTAAAAAATATCACATGCCTCATTTTCATTGGCTACATGCAATAGGAGTGGAATAGTCATATTTATTGAGTTTCATGTTTGTTTTGGTCTGATAGACTGTTGAAGAATGTTGGGCTCAAGTAGGTAAAGACCTATAGATTTATGTACTTGCGGTCTGGCATAAAGAAGATTTTTGTTTCTCGTTTTATAGATACGATCATTTGTTATTAGTGTATGTTTGTGTTTGAATTGCCATATTGTACATTACAGGAAATATAGCTGTCTGGGATCCATTACTTTATATAATAATATATAATATATAATTTTTAAAATTCTCTTTTGTGTAATAATCAGTTTATTCAAAATAAATATACCCACACCACCCCATGCTTTTATGCCATAGTTTATGTGAGTTTCTGCTAGGGCATGGTATAGGATTTTAAGTAGTTTCGGCTGCAAAATGTCTTTTAACTGTTTAAATTTATATAAAAGCTGTCGAAGTTTCTTGTTTCTATAATTTATGTGCTGTTCCCATTTTAGTTTCTTGTCTATAATTATTCCTAGATATTTAATTTCATTTCTGCTATTGATACGAGTTGAATTATCTACATTAAAGGTATTAAAATCTGGTGAGAACTGTACTGTACTGTAGCTATTATTGGTAGGAAATAAGTTTTTGGGAGGTTAATTCTTAGTTGATTTTTAGCAAACCATCCAAATACATTTTTCAGATATTTCTCTACACTTATTTTAATTCAGACCGATCAATACCGACGTAAGTTAGTGCAGTGTCATCGGCATATGATATTGTTTTTCCTACAGTTTTAAGATTGAATAGGTCGTTTAAGTATAGATTGAATAAAACGGGCCTAATACGGTTCCTTGTGGGACCCCGCATTCTAATGTTTTGAAGTCACTCTTTATGTGCTTTAGTTGGACACATTGGCCCCTTTCTTTTATATACGAACGAAACTGCTTTAGTGGGATTCCTCGAATGCCTACTTTTTGATTGATTTTAAGAGTATAGTGTGACTGTGTGTCAAATGCTTTACCAAGGTCTAAGAATACACAAATAGATTTCTTACCGTTGTCCAGAGCCGAATACATATTTGCAATGAGTTGGGACATGACGTCTGATGTACTTCGATTTGGTCTAAAGCCGCATTGATTATCTGATAAAATGTTAAATTTTTCTAAATAGTTATTTAATCTACAAGCTAATATTTTTTCAAAGATTTTTGCAAACGTAGTTATTAAAGATATTGGTCTGTAGTTGAGGAAGTTATCCTTATCTCCATTTTTGTGCATTGGCAAGACAACGCTTATTTTAAAAATATTAGGACATGTACCATCCGCAAAACATTTGTCTATGATGCAAGCTATAGGTTGTGATGTTACAGACTAAATTGTTTTTAGCTTTCTGCCTTAACCCCATATATTCCTGCAGCTTTATATTTTTTTATTGATTGTATAATATTCGAGACTTCATCTGGTGTTGTAGGTTTGATAAAAAATGAATGTAAGCTGTTGGTAGATTTTAAATTTACGTTGGTTTGGACATTGATTTTGCTTGCATTTTTGTTTGGAGTATTGATGTAGTGATCATTAAAGTTATTAGCTAAGTTCCAGATTTTTTCAGTTGTTGGATCGCTTAGGAAATTGTAAGTAATATTTTAGGTATGCTTAATTTCGCCACATATGTCATTTGTAACATTCCACACTTGTTGGATATTGGTAGTGTCTTCGATTTTTTGCTTATAGAAGCTATGTTTGGTTGTGTTAATTAGGTTAGTTAATCTATTTCTGTATTGTTTGTAGTTAATTCTTATTATATAGTCACAAGGATAGTTTAATACGTCGTGATACATTTTGTCCCGTATTTGAATTGATATTATTATACCATTTGTTATCCAAGATTTACGTTTGTTATGTTTGAGATATTTCAGGCGCGTGCATTTTTTCAGTGTATTTTGAAATAAATCTATAAATGCGCTTGTTGCAATTTCACAGTTTTGATGTTGATATATAGGTCCCCAATCCACCTTTCTTAGTTCTTTATAAAGTTTCTTATCATCAATTATACTTATTACTCTCATTTTGGAAGTGTTTATAGGTTTATTATTGTAAAATATTGATCAGTTATGTTTGTTTGTATTATTATTGGGAGCATTAAGTCTACATCGTGTTTTGTTTTAACAAAGATGTGATCAATACAAGATTTGCTAATATCCTGACATCGAGTGTAATCATTTATTACTGATTTAA
Organism: Ontholestes murinus; assembly: GCA_963969525.1. Lineage (NCBI taxonomy): Eukaryota > Metazoa > Arthropoda > Insecta > Coleoptera > Staphylinidae > Ontholestes > Ontholestes murinus. Next base: position 32,626,948 of record OZ018394.1, read on the forward strand.
ATATTCTATAGTAAGATTTGTATGTTGTGATATATCTATATTAATATTACCGACAAAAATAAAATGGTATAGTTGTCTTACAAAATTGAAAGTACAAGTTGATGGTGGTCTGTATGTAGCCAGTATGACGATGGTCTTATTTTCATAAACCAATTTAATCAATAGTATATTGTTATCTGTGATTTCTAGAATATCATATGTATATTATAAATTATTTTTTGGTACACTAAAACCCCATCGCTTTGATTATATAAACTTTCGTTGTATAATACATTATATCTATCGATGTTCAGAGTATTTGTGTTGTCTATTCGCTACATTTCAGGACTATACACTCAGGCTTATGAGAGAACTGTTTAAGGTAACACTTTATTTCAGTTATATTTTTATTTGCACTAGGAATATTATTATGTATTAGTTTAAATTACAGTTGTTTTCATTAATATTACAAACCTTGTCACACTCACTAATTGTTAAAAGTTTTTCAGTTTGTGGATTTTTCGCTTTAAAGTCTATTATGTAGATATTTATTTTAATTGTTACATTGCGATGACTTCAATGATGATGCCGTAGAATTTCTTTGGTCCTTGTTGTCTTTAGCTTGCGAGTTCTTTAATGTAGGTATTTTACTTAAAGGTTTAGGTACATTAGGTTTATTACCTTTTACCCGGTCGGCGACGATAATTTCATTTTTTGTTTCTGGTTTACTTACTTCCTCTAACTTTTTATTATTTTCTGGTTTATCGGTGTTATCATCTCTCATTTGTTCTTCTGCAAATCCAATGGAATGGACATTTGCATCACCATCACCACGTGATAAACGAGAACCAAATTCAACAAATTTCATAATCATACCTTGACTGTAGCAAGGGACGCACCAAAAACATTGAGATTTATTAATAGATTTTCCGGTCAGATTTGAATTGACACATTTAGAATATTATATCTAAGTCTAGTATGCACGAAACCAGAATATGCGTCTACAATATGATCACCTCATTATGAGAATTGGTCGTATCACATAGAAAAGGGGCAAAACAAATTTTTATGATTTGTAGCATTTAAAATGGGCATATCCCTCATAAAATATAAACTTGATTTGCACCAACTTCAGTCACCAATACTAAATTCCCGTACACGTTTCAATGATATGTTCTTTTTGTACAAACTTGTATTTGGAAAAATATCGTGTTCAGGCTGCAAACTGCAACAAAAACTTACTGCATAAGGAATCCTATGTATAGAGTTCAGAAAACTGCAAATACTTTAATTAATAATACTAATTTCTGTCTGTTTCATTCTTCCTTGGATGTATTCAAGAGACGACTAAGGTGACTTGTTTCTGAAGTATACTCCAGCTGATTGTCAATTTAACTTACATAGCTTCAAAATGTTAACAAGCTAACAGAAAACTCAATCACTCATTTTGTAATGGCGTCAATATTACAATTTATAAATATTAGATGTTTAATTGTATCTTAAAAAATAATAATAATTGGAATTGAAAAATTGCAAAATATTATATTTAAATTGATTACTGAACGTATCGTAAAAACTTTTTTCCATAGTAACAAATTTAAGAAAGTTAACTAGAGTTATAACAAGAAATATTTAACTTAAATGAAAATATATAATCAGTTCCGGATTAAATATGGTGTAAAGAAAGCAGCCGCTTAGGGCCCCTAAGCGTTGAATGTTTCAGGAGGGAACCCCCCTAAAAGCTCGTGGGAATGTGAACCGAGCACTTTGTACACATAATAAGTGGCTCAGCAGCACTTTACATGCCGAGTTACATAATATTATTGGCTGTGAAGTGATTTATTTATTGATTAAAAATTATTAAAATTTTAATATTTTTAAGCTATTGTGAAGGTGCGCAAATGTAAACAAGAAAAAATATTTGTTTTCTGTAAGTTTTAAAAATATATACGAGGGAGAATCAAATATAAACCGGAATTTACTAAAAAGAAAAGTATCTATGTATTATTGTAAAAAAAATAATGTGTTTTTTTCAACATAGTCTCCGCCTTTAGTAGAAATTTTTCCGAGCAAAGCGGAAGTTTCTTGTCTTCAGTCAACTTCCTCAGTCTTCAGTCAACACCTTCCTCTGCAAACATTGTGGCATGTCGCTTTTAAAGACTTTCCATAGGCTGCCCAAGAGAGTATAACTCTTCTTTTCAATCCCCACTTTTGGTTTGAGATTTGGATTTCAAGACCAATACAATTATACTTATTCAGCAGAGCCATTTTCTCATCACCAATCAGAATTTGCTCACAGGGAACTAGATATATATTCAATTTTAGATCAACGTCAGCACCTGCCTTTTGTAGTTCTTGTAACATAGGTTTAATGTTTTTAAGGTTATCTGATAGCAAAACTATATCATCCGCAAAACGTAGATTTGTTAAGTTTCGACCATCTACATTTAGGCCCTTGTTTTCCCAATTGAGTTTTAAAAAAACTGTTTTAAAGAGTTTGGGTGATATTATGTCTCCCAGTCTAATACCTCTGCCGATTTGAATGTATTTAGTATTTTCATGGAGTTTTACCGTCATTGTAGCATTTTTGTAGATATTGTAAATCAGCTTTGAGTATCTGTAATCAACCCGACATTCCTGTAATGCACTGAGGACCGCATTCAGCTCTACCGTATCAAAGGCCTTTTGAAAGTTTACAAAAGCAAGGACTAGTGGCCTGTTGTATTCGATGCTTTTTTCAATCATCACTTTTATGCTTTGCAGGTGGTCATTTATTCCAAATTTAGCACGGAAGCCCGCTTGCTCTAGAGGTTGATAAAAATCCAGTTTTGTTGTTATTATTTTTGTGAACAGTTTATAGAGATGGTTCAGAGAGCTTATCGGTCTGTAATTTTTAATTTCCGCTATATCACCTTTCTTATGAAGTAGTATTAAAATAGCATTGTGCCATTTGTCTGGTATTGTACTATTGCATAAGCACAAGTTAAATAGCACCGTGATCTTTTCCAGTAAACGCGGACCACCAATTTTTATTGTATCTGCAACTACATTGTCTTCTTTGTGAGTTTTGTTATTCCTTTTTCTCCTTAGCGCGAGCTTTATTTCATCTATTGCGATGCATGTAATTCTTCTGAACCTTGGTTTATAATCCCTTTTTTAGCTATCATTATATCCGGTTCTGTACTAGAATTTAGTATTTCGTTGTTTTGGCTTGTATACAGCGACTGGTAAAAGTCTTCTGCTATTTTTAGGATTTCTTCTCTATTTGTTGTTGTTATACCTTCTTTAGTCTTCAGTTTGATTATATGTTTTTCCCGATTCCAAGTTTTCTTCTCATAACCTTCATACTTTTATTATCTTCGATCGTTTGTTGGATGTGTTTTGTATTGAATGCTCTAATGTCACGTCTTATAGCTTTTGCCACCTTTCTATTTGCTTCTTTTTGCTCGTTATTTGTAGCTATTCCCTTACTTCTGAGATCGCTTCTTTCTTGTAACATTTGCTTTGTATTTTGGATCAATTTTTCTTCCTATTTGTTTTTTTTGGGCAGTATTTATTTTGGTTTTCTAGCATGGCATTGGTTAATCTATATCATCTATAGAGCGCTATAATTCCTCAATATCTGCTGGTCTCATCCAAGGTTTATTTGTTTTCTTCTTGGCCATTCTGTGGCATTCCTTTTCGATATCAATAACCACTTTAGACCGTACGAGTAACTTATTCAATACTGTCACATGCTTGTAGAAGCTATTCATTTGAAATTGATTATTCCGCAACAGATAGTCCAGCATTACTTCACCCCGCTTGTTTGTGCCTGGTAGTCTAAAGTTGCCCAAAGGGGTCTCAGCGGTGTCCTGCTTTATTCCCATTTTAGCATTGAAATCTCCACAGAGAATTGTATACTGCACTTGTTGGTTTATGAGAGCCCTAGTTATATCATCATAGGAGCTATCCACCTCCTGGTCATCATAGCTAGACGTAGGTGCGTATACCCGTATGATCTTGAGGTTGTATCTCAATTCAGCCTCAGAACAAAATGTATTACTCTGGTGGAAATTTTCTTTAAGGAAACTATGTCTACATTATGATGCTTATGTATTAGAAATTCCGTTCCTCCACTAGGCTTGTCATCTTCGCCCGTATTATATAGGTTATGTCTAGAGTTTAGTGTGATAATTTGTTCACCGCGCTTTCTGACTTCGCTGAGGCATATAACATCCCACTTAATATTTTAAGCTTCGCACTCAAGTTCTGTGAGCCGTTCCTGTGACTATAGGAATCGTGTGTTAATCGTTCAAATATGTAGTGTCCTATTTGTGCTGTAGTGTACCTATCTCTTCCTCAGATGTTTGCCCCCCAGAATCCATGGAACAGACTGATTGATTATCAGTGCGAGATTTCGGACTTATTCCTGAAAAATTACTAGTTTTGGTACACCCCGAGTATTTAATTTCCTCGGTACCACTCATATCTTGGAGGCATCCCCCTATCCGCCACCTGGGGAGGGGACTAGCAACCCCCGCGGGAACTGTGCAGTCAGTCGACAAATATTTTCCGAAAGTTTTACGCCTGCCAGCACCAAATATTTAATGATGATGATGATGCATATTTCAACGAAAGTACCTCGTGCTTAGATACGGTAGCAATATGAATTTGTGAATCAAATCGGTATCTACCCCTTGGCAATCATCTCCAACACTTCAATTAGCGACCGATAAAAAAAATACGGTTTATATTTGATCCACCCTCGTAGTTTCTTCTCATTAACATTGTTTAGAATTTGTCGTATTTTTAAGCTAAATATAATAATTTGACAACTTTTTTAAAGGTTTGGCTCATATGCTCATATATAGATAATGATATTTTTGTTTAAATTTTAAGAAAATAAAATTAAACAGTTTAAATCCCATTTCCAAAACTATCAACACCTAGTTGTTTCCAAGAATCACTTTATCTATTTATCTATTATTATTAATAACGATCGTATTTTTTACTTGAATATAAATGTTTTATTAATGGAGTTAATCTAAATAATATATGAAGTTAGAGTAAACATTTTTTATATATTCTTGATGGTCAAATTCAAGATTAGGATTAATTTTTTGTAAAAGAAGCTTCAAAATAACAGGAGAAGATTTAAAAGTGAAATAAAACTGAAAGAAGTATGGAGTATGCAGATTTTGGTTCAACAAATGTTTCTAGAAAAAAAGGTTCATACAGACTAGATAAAGAATTAATCTAAGGAAATAATACTAAATATTGGTTTAAATTATTGAAACATTTATGGCTTTTTAATATTTATGATTGTCTTTTCACAAAATTTGCAGAATATATATTCAAGTGTAAATATCTAATAATATTATATATAAAATCTATAAAAGTCGTTCTATAATGTCAAATGATAAATATATTTTATTTAAAAAAGGGGTAAATAAAAATGTATTTATTTAACAATTTATTATATAATATACACATTTTTTAAATAAACTACCACATAGTTACGGTCGCTACCATCATTTTCATATTTTATTTAATTAATTTTTCGATGGTTGCAGATTCTTTGCACCTTATTTTATTTTGATATTATTTCATTTAATACCTCCATGGTGGTTTTACGAGTCCAATCGGGTCACATCAATAATACTTGATGCCATTCTTGTGCCCAATTCGCTCTTTCGTTGGTATATTCTAGCCTTCGTATACGATGAAGTGTTGTTTATCCGATGATAAACAGATAACATTGATATTCTGAGACCTAAACCTATCATCCAATGATTTTAAATTGATTGTGTACTTAAAAATCTGTCTCTTGTTGCCAAAAGTCTTATATGAAGATTCTCGTGATTTGAATTTCTCCGGGAACGTACAGATCTACGGTGAGGTTATTGAGCCCTCAGACCATTTGGACCAACATCTCAATATCGTAACATTTAAGTTTACACGACGAGCAATTTCTCTTAGAGAAAGTTCCTATACCATTAATACGTTCAAAATCAAAATCAGTTAATTGGAAGAAATGTTGATGTTGATGTACTCTTTGCATTGTTCTCAAGTTCAGAAGGAAATCATAAACAAATAAATTTCAAAATTGGCTGTTAATTACAAATTGACTACTTTATTGTTGCTAAGTCTAAAAATTTAGAATTTATCCAAACTTTATTCATCACATTGTTTCATAAAAATAGATATTATATGGAAATTTTAATAAAATCGTTCAACAAATTCTAGTCAGTGAAATATCAGTTAAATTAAATCTAAAAAAAGTCTGACGAATATCTACCAGAGTATGACGATTGTCCTAAAATGTCTGTAGGGCAAACAGGCCGAAGTTTCGACAATCGAATTCGGGAACACAGGAAAAGTTACATCCTGTTATTTTGAAATGATGTTGCCTTCTAGGCAAATTTCATTGTCGCCAAAATATCACATGCAGAGAACTCAAATATTTTTCTGTTAAAAACTTGATTTGAAAAATTTGTAATTTTTATACCAATAATGCTGCAATGTAAGAAATTTCGATAATAACATTTAGCAAAGGATCTCAAAAGAGACTTTCATTTCTTATTTCGTACTTGGTTTCCATGTACGTAACCGTCAATGTTCAGGAAGATCTTTACCTTGTAATAAAACTTGTGCAGCATATGAAATTGTTTGGTCGATCATATGCTTTAATATCTCGTTATCAAGAAAATAAGAAAAAAAATCTTTACGAGTGCCACTGATTCAGATTGCAGCTAATTTACAACTTATATAGATAGAAAACTGTTCCTGATTGCCTGCAGGATCCTGCCATTTAGCATTATATTCCTCTTCGCCTTTATTCACTTCTTCTAATTCAACATTTATCATCAACAAATGTACGTATTTCGAATTTACCTAAAAGTTTTTCTCTCTCCTCAATATTAGACTATTCTTAAAACTTTGTATCATTTATAACATTACATATTTTAATTTCACTTCTATTACAACTTGCATCTCCCAAATTTATTTGTTTAAAGTCGGATCTAATTATTTAATTTTATTTTAATATTCCTCATTTCAAATAATTCTAGTCGTTTTGTTTAGTTTTGGGAATTGTCTTAGAAGATACCACTTTATTTTCACTTAAATTGTTTTTTTATAGAATCTAGTGTCATAAGAGTCTACAAATAAATCCAAATCTAAATAATTAATTAACGGTTATACAATATTAAAAAGTGTTGCATTAGTAAATATGAAGTTTAACGAAATAAAAGCCTCCACCATTAATAGTTTAAATAATTTATATTTAAATGTTGCACAATATGAATCAAATACAATCGTTTATTACCATACAAGTTATCGAAAACGTTGTATCCAAGTGTAAGACCGAAATTTGCCTACGAGAATCGCTTAAAGGTCCTTTCGCTACAAGTTTTGGATACGGCACATGTGGCTAGGAAAATAATTTTAAAATGCATGTTTTAGTAAAAGACTGGATGTGTTTTTCTGATAATAAAATCCACGAACGAATTGCTTTATATATGATTCAGTAAATCGCAATTCCTTTCCTTTATATTTCAAGTGGGGCACAATGTATTTCATGTTTACGAGTATTGGATTGGCATATGTCTCGTACACAATTGTAGTTTTTCGTTATATAAAGGTTCAACTGTAAAGTTGTGGATTTATTTTCATTGTATAGAATTGGAGTATTGTTGTTAAATAATTATTTAAAATTAATTAAATTTTCATTTCTCGTTAAACTAAAATGCTTAGAATGTCTCTACCACTAACAATTTTGTAATATATGTACCTATATTACAAAAAACACGACTTTAGTATATAAAGTGATGCAAATGAAAAAGTTCGTTTTATATGAATGTGCAAAGGCGGGGCGGGGTAATTATTATCTGAAAGAGATAATACATTTTTTTAAAGTAGCATTTAGATAGAATCTGTTTGCTCGTTAAGCAGATTAACGTGGAGATTATGACTTCTTTTGAAAATTTCCGCAACTTCCAGGAAATTGAGCTTTGTTGCTTTTATACAGTGATGTAAACTTTTTGAATTTTAGGGAATCGATGTTTAAATTCAAAGAATGATTTGTAAAAATGCAGCTATTTTAATTAAGTCTAGATGCCTGAAATTGTTCAAAAAATCTAGTTTGAAATCTGCGACCACTTTGTACCACTTATATAAGAAAGATTGCATTCGGGACACGAAATTTCATAAACACCTGATTTCTTTATGAGACAAATTATATCTTTAGTGTTAAATAAACAATCTGGGCTTAAATTTCCGACACAACCATTATAATATTACTTCAAATATCTAGTTACCCATAAAAAAATCGAATGATAAATACTCATGTACGGATTTGTTTTACCTAATTTTTAATAAATATTTCCCTTTATTTTAAGTAAATGAGTACAGTGAAATTTAAAAACGTAAATATAATAATAAAAGCAACTTTTGAAGTAAATATATTCTAGATTTTATATTCGAATTGAATTTTCCTGAAATGTTTTAAGGCACGATTCGTGAAATATTCTCGTCGCTTTCTTAAGTTTGTCCTTTTTACCATTCAATTTTATTCAATTCTTGAATATGAGCAGTAAGGTTAAAATTTGCAATTCTTATAATAAACATGTCGAAACCTTTTCTAGCTTAAACTTCAAAACTAGGGCTAGATAGAATCATATGATGATCTTAGAAATCTGGTTAGTTAAAGTGATGTGGTTTAAACAATTACTGTCTTCTGATTAGATCTTAGGTAACCCAGACACTTCAAACATGCTAATTTTGACTGTTTTTGATATTTAAAATCAAAATTTCCCAATAAAAGTCTTTGCTCTTGTGTGCAATAACTAAATGTTCCATCAAACGTGTAATGGTGTTATACAAATGCAGTGGTTGTATCAAAATTATCATCTTTTGATTAAAATGGGTCTTCCAAGAGCTAATTTAGAATGTCATATGATAGAAATAACAAACATTATTTTATGTAAAAATATATTTAACTAACATAAAACAAAAAATCTACAGATTAATGATGATACTGTTGCTGATGTTGTGGATGGTCAGCATGGCCGGAGTAAGCAACATGGGCATTGAAACCAGAATGTTTGTCGGCAGTGTATTGCACCGTTCGTACCCTACCATCAGGTTGATGAAGGGAATATTCCCCTTTCACTACATCGCCATCACGGGTTTCATGTTGGGAATGGAAATCGTGGGTGTGCTGATCTTGGACTCCATATTTGAATTCATATTTTGGGTGGTGCTGAAATTAAACAAATAATTTTAATATAATTTTTAATTGATTTGTTGTATATATTTTTATTTGAGAAAGGAGTCCAAAAATGTATAAATAAATAAATAAATTAGATATTTACATAGAAATTACTTACGTGTGCGTAATGTTTTTCATAATGATGTACTGGTGCCTGATGATGTTCTTGGACGTGATGTACTGGCACATGGTGATATTCTTGTGGAGCGGCCTGATGATGTCCAGAACTAACGTGGTTAGTAACGGAAGCATACGAGGTCGCATGGTGATGATTGTCTTGTGCAAAAGCACATACTGCCAAAGCGGCGACCACAGCAATTTTGAAAGCCATGTTGAAGCAAGAGACCGAATAAAATTTATTGATAAAAAACTTGCGAACGGCTTAGTTTATATATGATTCGAATTCCTTTCGTTTGTATCATAAGTGGGGCCAATGTAGTTCAGGTTCATTATTATTGGCATACGTGCCGCAGTTAATTATATAACTTATTTATGTTGTATATGATATAATGTAATTTTGCACATTTGCATCAATGCGGTGTGACAAATAATTTTTAAAATTATTTTAAATATCTTTTTATATAATAATAAATTTTAAATATTGGGATTTACTTTTTGTATAGTTAAACATGGAAAAATACAATATCTTACCTAAAAAACGTAATTTCATTTACTACTAGCACATTATAATGGGTGAATTCTTGATAAAAAATTGTTTTATCGTCGATATTGAGATAATGAAATCGAAATTTTAGTTTAAAATGCCTGAAGAACTAGAGTAAATTTTAAAAAGTGTTATCAGAAAAATTATAGTTAAATCATTTTAATGGCGAAAAATAAAAACGCGATGAAGAAATCATATTTTTAATTCTGAATTATATTTTATTCACATAAATTTAATTTTAAAATAAATTTTACGAAAAGCTAACTATACCTAAAATACACAGGTCTGTCAAAAATCAAACCTCAAAAATGCTAGATAAAAAAATTATTCAAAATTTAAAATCAATTTTGGTCTAGTCTTATATAGAGAGTACTTGAGTAACTCGATTTGTTAGGTAAAAAAATATTTACTAGTAATTATTTACAAAATTTTGAGTGAACATAGGATTGACGACATATATCCTCTCTCAAACGTTATTAACCTTTTCAAAAAAGTAAATATCAATACAACATTATTTCTGTCACATGGCTTCCATTAAATATAAATGCATGACATTAAAAACTGCTTTTTCTAATGAAAAATACACATTTTAATTTAATTTTATAATATATTGAGTATATTACAAGTAAACTGCGAAATTTAATTATTTTAATAGCTACTAGAAATGTTTGAGTATATAAATATTTTCAATTAAAATTTAAACAGGAATTACTTACCCAGGATAATATTCTCATATTCATATACTAATGCCTTCAACATTTAAAAAAAATCAAGTATATTCTGATTACAGACCATTAATTATGTTAGATAATTAATTAGAATATAATTATAAATTAGTACAATAGAGCCTCAAATTTAAATAATTAAATTATAAAATAAAATTAAAAAACTTACATACAGAATGCAAATGAATAAGTCAAGAAATACTTCAGTATGTATCACAATAACTGAAAATTAAATAAAAGATAACCGTCAGTCAAATCAATCAATAACAATAAGTTAACCATGTTTTCCTAGTTAGTAAAATTATTTTAGCAAATGATGAATAAGAAATCATCAAAAATATGGACACCTACAAGTGATCATTAAAGGAATAACAAATAAAAGTTTCTTGCTAAAATACTTTGCAGTTACGTATGTTATATTTATCTATGGCATATTTTAAAACATGAAGGACGGACACATAAAAGCAATCAAAGAAGAAGTCACATTAGAATGTAGCAGACGCTTCCTTGTTACCAAGGAGGTTAAAATTAAAAAAGAGGTTAATCTAATTTTTAAGAATAAGTCACATAACTTTAAAATTGTCTGAAATATTTTTGTATCCAAAGAGGTCAGGGTGTTCTGCAATTAATGTTGAAGGTACTACCACCAATGAACCCGTAACACTGTAACTTTGCAGGCGAAGAAATAAAATGCATTTTTTTACAAGCTACCCCCCCCCCCCTACTTAAGTTGAAGAAAAACACACCCTTCACCCACACTTCTGAGATCTGCATATAATGTAAATAAGCTTGTAAAAAATGTATTATGTTTCTTCACCTGAAGAAGCTACAGTGTAGCGAAACAATTGTAGTGAATAAAATAAAAAGTTGAAAATCATAAATAGATTACGATTATATCATATACTTTTTTCTCATTAATCATTTGGTGAAACAATGTATTAATGTACGTTTTAGATTAAATTAAAATTCACTTGGCTTGTTTCACAAATTAATAATTTATTCGACTAGTTTCGGCTCAAGGCCATTCTCAAGAATGATGTACAAAATGGATTTTACTACTTTCAGGTAATAAGGGCATTTAATATTGGGAAATTCCATAATTCGTCCATGTCGTTCTCGGTGATAAAGTACTAATCCCTTAAAACCTGAATACAATATTTTAAAATTATTGGAATTGAACATATGATTGGATGTGATGCAATGTCTAACGAGACCCGTCGTTTGTTTATTATTTAACATATCATTGCAGTGTTCTTTTATTCTAGTTTCAAATGATCTGCCAGTTTGTCCTATATACAGGGTGGGCCACGAATAACGACCATTAAAAGTTTACGGGGTTCCTGCATGAGGAAAAATCTGAAAAAATTCAACATTGTACGGTTGATTGCGATCTCCTCATGGAAAATATTTTTGACTTTCTAACACTTCCGGTTGTACCGGAAATGGCTAACTTTGTTATTTTAAATGGAACATACTGTATATTATTTTATTTTTAAATTCCTTGTTTGATTTTCTACCTCTCCATATGGGTTTATGTCCACTTAACTTTTACAGTTTTTGATTTAAAAATTTATTTGTCAAATATTGACCTCAAATAGGCGTTTAGAAAAATGCCTATAACTTCTAGTAGGTACAAGATAGACACACGTGCTGCATCTTTTTTTGTACCTAATAGAGTCTTCTACAACGGAAAAAAATTGTTATGTGTCAAATTTTCTATGAGGAGATCGCAATCAACCGTACAATGTTAAATTTTTTCAGATTTTTCCTCTTGCAGGAACCCCGTAAACTTTTAATAGTCGTTATTCGTGGCCCACCCTGTATATTGAATCATATTCACCACACTTCAATTCATACACTCCGCTTTTTTTTAATTTGTTGGATTATGTTATTTTGCTATTAATTAACAATTTTCCCAAGTTTATTGAGTTAGACAAAATGATGTTATTTTCTTTCCCTTGTAATATAGTTTTAATTTCGTGTGAAATATTTTTTACATATTCTAACCTGTTCCAATTACGTTTTTCCAATTTTGTCACACTATAAAAGTATTTTTGTAATTGTTTGCGTTTCTTCTTTTTAAGCATATAGTCTATCAGTTGTTCTTTATAACCATTGTTAGTGGCTATGGTCTTTATTATGTTCAATTCTCTTTCAAAGTCAACTTGGTTTAGAGGAATATTAATGAATCGGTGCAAAAATGATAAATTTTATTTGATTCAAGTTCTAAAAATTTTGTATGCAAGTGTGTTTTTGTCTGTTTTTGAAATATTTAGATCTGAAAAGTTTAAGCTTTTTCAACCGTAAATTGTATTTGTTATTCAATGAATTTAGATGTTTTGTAAATATTTCTAATTGTCTAAATCCATTTTGTATATCGTTCTTGATAATGGCCTTGAGCCGAAACTAGTCGAATAAATTAGTAATTTGTTAAACAAGCCAAGTGAATTTTAATTTAATGTAAAACCTAGATTACTATTATTATTATATTAAGTGATAATGCATTTTTAAGTGCTTCAACAAACAACGAGATAAAATGTAAAAGTACAGGATTAAAATAAGAACTGGCTGCTGGTTAAAGCCGAAACTTGGATGGCCGAAAATAAAATGCACCAATCAAGCACCAATAAGAAATTGTTAGAACAGAAGGAAGTGAAGCTGGTAGTTATCACCCAAAGTGGTAATGTCCCATCTTTATTTAATCCTGAAAACTTGCCCAACCTCGTGGTAATAATTTTGGGGATCAGTGCACAGTGCCACATATAAAAGCCTATGTGAATACACTTGTTGCTCAGTGTTATAGTTTTGCGGAAACATCACCTCTTTGTTTCTTCTTAATCTCCCATTTTCTGTCAGCAACTCCCGTAATTATTGGTTTACCCCGAAACTGTTTACTCAATAATCTAATCTAATCGATTAGGTCGCGGTTGCTATTTATGAGGCTCCTTCCTTTATAAACAAGATTACTAATGTTTTGTTTGTTCTCACTCACCCATCTTGATTCTTGCTACCCCGTCGGAACCTGCTGGTAATAGATTTATCTGTTTTTTCTCCCTCTCTATTAAATGTAGAAAAATATGTATTCAATTCAGTGTCAAATCAATAGGATTACTTATAAACTACTACTTCTAAGAGCAATAAAATGGGTTTTAATTAAAGGGCTAATGATATAAAGCATCGGTATGTAGGTGATGAGATCCAAATTGTTCGGTACACGTTGCTAAACTTTAACGTACCATTATTAAGGAGAGAGCTCAAAAAATGGAATAAACTTCTTGACAGTACTTATAATATCGTTACTATTGTTTCTATAAACAAGATTATAATTATTGAACAATGTAAAAATTGAATATTATTATTATTATTATTATTATTATTACTATTTTATGTTCCTATGATAACTGTATCTATAACAATTTAAGTTTAATTAATTAATAATGAGAGAAATACATCTCTATGAGCTTCTGCACTAATGTTTTACATAATAATGTAAAAACTCCAGCTAACAGTTAAAACAACTACTCCTCGTACTAAAGCACCGCCAGGCATTGAATGATATAACTGTTAGCTGTCGTTACATGTCTAAAATTATATTTAGTACTATGTAACAATTTTGTGGTGTTATCGTTTTTTATCCGAGTTTCGAAAAGTGTTATGTAATGACTATCTGCAGACACGTGTTTCGCTGTATCACAGCTCCTCAGTGCAGCTATGTCATAATTACGTGCGTCCTTCCTGTTGGAAGGCCGCCACGAGAATGAATCAATTCCATTTAGAATTGAAACATTGCCGATGTTCGATTTTCGAGGCGCGTTTAAAAAACGATATCACCACAGACAAAAAAGGCCCGCTCTTGGCATTTAAATATACAAATTAAATATTGAAATTTCTAGTGCAGTATTAATGATAATGAATAATGAGAGAAATAAATCTCTATGAGCTTCTGCACTAATGTTTTACATAATAATGAAAAAACTCCTTTTTTTACATTATTATGTAAAACATTAGTGTGGAAGCTCATAGAGATTTATTTCTCTCATTATTAATTATCATTAATACTGCACTAGAAATTTCAATATTTAATTTGTAAATTTAAGTTTAGCCTAATTAGAATGTTAAAAAGAGCTTGAAAATTAAGCAAATTTGTAAAATAAGGAAATTCAGTAAAGAGCCAAGAACAAAACGAAATACTCTCAAGCTTAAAAGTTTTTATGATTGCACATCCATGAAACATAATTATAATAATAATAATAAACGTCTTTATTTGCTCATAAACGGGCGAAGTTTAGCCATTAAGGCTACTAAATATATAAAATTATTAATAACTTTAAATAAAATCTCCATGTCCCAATAGTTTTGACTTAAACTGTTAAAAACTGTTAAAACGGTAAATTAAATCGGTAACGCTCTAATTAATTACTTTTAATATTAAAACATAACTGAAAAAGTACAATACAAGCTTAAATATATTTTATTGAGCGATGCTAAGTTTTCTTTTCAATAGTGGACCATATTTTTTCGGAGCAAACTTCACATTTAAGTCGCTTAATTATTATATAGTTTGATAGTTGACATAGAATGTCTTCCTTATGAAAAAAAAAGTTGATTTTACACCACGGAGTACCCTCATTTTCTCCTCATGAGATGGAATGCATGTTCGAAAGAGGCATTTCCTGCCAATAAGGTGTTTTCTACTTATTTAATGATGAGGCGAGATTTCCTCAAAAAAGAGGAAGTTGTTCTAAAATTGAATTAGTTACAATTATTCAGCCATCATAATATTCAATACAATAATGTGATGGTATATATTTGGGGAGATTTTAAAGAAATGGGTTTTTGAGCTTCTTCTGGCCAATACAAAGTTTAAGTATAATATATACTGTAATTAGCTGGACAAATTAAATGATTCACTAAAAAATAGCACGCCAGAATTAATTAAGTGATACAAGATTGGTAATTTGACGAAGACTTTTACAGCGTGGATGGGATATATCTCGCAATTATTAAAAGTAAATCGGCTGTTTTGTAGGATTAGTTATGAAGTAACCCAATTTCCTACTGATATATCTAATGAGGAGGAGAGGAATAATTCTTTAAATGTTCCAAAGAGGTTATTTCTGCCAATGAGACGGTTTCTACTTATTTAATGAGGAGGAAGAGGTGAAGAGGACCTGCGGCTCGCGAGCCACATGCTGCTCTACGAAGGATTCTTTGTGGCTCTCGATAACTTTTCCCTTTTCATTTTGTGCTATTACATTTAAAAAAAATATTATCGTTCCGTATGTGTTTCAAAATGTCTCTTAAATTACTGACAATAAATATGAAATATTAAGTGTAACGTTGTAACAAATTTAATTTCCGTCCAAGTTAAGAATGATAAGACTCATCGAAAATTGCGCGAACGAACATAAACAGTGGCGTAGTCATCCGTAATCGACCGACTCCAGACCGATTTTGAATTTGTAAACCTTCATTGCAACGGACAGTTGACATTGTGCTCTGGAGGAAACAATTTGTATCACTCTTGCTGCGGATATAATTTTTAATTTGAAATTTTTGGTAAGTTTACTAAATTTGTTTCCAAGTATGTAACACGTGTTGTTATTGTTTTAATAACACAATACTTGTATTTTCTAAATTTCTTTATTTATTTCCAGTAACGAAAATAAAAAAATTAAATACGAGCAAGAAATTAGAAGCTTTAAGAATGAGTTGGAGGAGAATTTATTTTTTATTGACAATAACGGGAAAACATGTGTTATTTGTAATTCTATAGTTAAAAATGATGAAGCTAGCAACTTACGTCGACATTATAAAACCAATGATCCTCTGTTTTCTAATCAGTATCCACCAAATTCCAAATTAAGATCAGATAAACTTGCTTCTTTAAAATCAAATTTAAATAAACAACAGTCAATTTTGACGACCTTTAGCAATCAAGCTAATAATTTGGCTGAAGTCAGTTTTGTTATTGCCTGGAATGTTGCTCGTGCAAAACGCCCGTTTGGAGAGGGAGAGTTTATTTAAAAAAACTTGGAAGATGTACTTAAAGTTTTAGATCCAAATAATTGTTTAGAAAATTCCTATCTTGAGACACACAACCGAACGACGCATAACTGTAATTAATACATGAATATAATTTAAAATATGATTTGAAGAACTGTATTGCATTCAGCTTAGCCCTTGATAAATCGACAGATATAGATCTTCTGCAATTGGCAGTTTCATACGCTTTCTTTCATCTGATTTTGTTGTTAAGGAAGAATTATGAGATTTAGTAGCACTTCAAGAGTCAACCCGCGGTGTCCACATTAAAAATGCATTAGATACCACAATGAATACTTTTTATGTGCCTCCTAATAAACTTGTAAGCATTGCAACTGATGTAGCTTCGGCAATGCTGGGTAAAAAAATCTTATTGGGCTTTTAAGAGATGATTCTCAAATTCGTAATTCATACCGATTCACTGCATAATTCACCGAGAACATCTCGTTATAAAATATTTAAAATATCCTGATGTTATGAAAACAATATTATAGATTGTAAATGACATTCGCACCAATGCTAAAATCATCGCCAATTCAAAAATTTCCTTGAGAGAATAAATGGAGGAAGAACTTCCAAATGATATAAATTTCTTTTGCATTGGTAGATGGTTATCTAGATACAACGTATTAAATCGTTTTGTAGATACATTTGATTCGATTACTGTATTTCTAAATAGACTATTCAGAATTAGACGATGACGAGTGGCTAGAAGACTTTTAAAGACTTTTTAACTGATGTTAACATGGAATATTGAATTTACAAATGCAGGGGAAAAATAAAATAATATCCTCTCATAGTTTAGTTTTCAAACTAAATTACAACTTTTTCAAAAGGACATTAAAGATAAAACATTTTGTCATTTTTTTCGAATTAAAAAAAAAAATGTTCCAATATTAAATAAGAAAAACTCAACGAGTATAAAAAAAGCTAGAAGGAATATTGAAGGAATTACAAAATAGATTTCAAGACTTGAAATATTTTAAATCGTGTCTTGATTTTTTTTCTGAATTCATTTAAAATTAACATAATTTAAGGTGAGTTTTCCTTTTCCAATATAATTATGACCCAAAAAGCATGTGGAGAATTAGAATTAATAGAGATGCAAGCTCTACAATTAAAATATAAGTAGACGTCGATTACAGAATTTTGGAAATGTGTACCAAAATCGAAGTATCCTGAATTAAAAAAGTCTGCTTGTCGAATTATTTCAATATTGGGAACAACGTACTAATGTAAATCATTTTATTCCACTTTAAAATTCGTGAAATCCAAACACCGATCAAAATTAACTAACCAGCATCTCAAAGAATTACTGAGAAGTGCTGTCACCAATAATTCACCAAATTTTAAGAATTATCAAGAGAAGTAAAATAAATGTGTTTAATTTTTAATATTTAAATCCAATACACATATTTTGTACTTTTATTTATATGTTTTTAATAAATATAATTTCTCTAAAGAAATTTTTTTTAATATCTTTTGCATACTTTTGAATATGTATTTAATTGCGGCTCGCGAAAAATTTCAAATTTTGTGAAAATGGTTCGAACTATCAAGGAGCTTGGCTACTCCTGTTAAATTTTAATAACTACGATATATTTTGAGTCATATTTAGATATACCCAGTTTAGTATTATTATATTAATACTAAGATTAGAGAGACACAAATAAAAATGGTTAATAATTATAAAATATATATTTAAAAATCATAACATAAACAAAAATATAACAACTAGTGGTGATGGCTTTGATGTTGAGGATGGTCAGCATGTCCGGAATATGAGACATGGGCGTTGAATCCAGAGTGCTTATCGGCAGTGTAGTGTACAGTACGTACCCTACCATCGGGTTGGTGAAGGGAGTACTCTCCTTTAACTACATCCCCATCGCGGGTTTCATGTTGGGAATGAAAGTCGTGAGTGTGTTGATCTTGTACGCCATATTTGAATTCATATTTTGGATGATGCTGAAAAATAATATAACAAAGTTATTTTAACATTTAACTAAAATAAACCTGCACAAAATAAACTTAAATTATAAATAAAAGTAAAGAGAATAGTTGCGACCGTTACTACGTGGTACACTAAATTTAAAAACATAGTGAGTTTCTCAATTCAGAGTATAAATAAAGTGTAAATATTTGTTAATATTTAACTATAATGAAATGCTTATAAACCGTAAATATTTTAATACCTTCTATAACTTGTAATAAGATAAGAAATACATACGTGAGGGTAATGTTCCTCGTAATGATGCACTGGTGCATGATGTTCTTGAACATGGTGTACCGGCACGTGGTGGTATTCTTGTGGAGCGGAGTGATGATGTCCAGAACTAACGTGATTAGTAACGGAGGCATATGATGTAGCATGGTGGTGATGGTCCTGTGCGAAAGCACAAGTGGCCAAAGCGGCGATGGCAATAATTTTGAAATGCATGTTTGACACAAACTGAATGATAAAAATTCTCGATCACATCGGTTTATATATGTTTCAGTAAATCGCAACGCCTTTCATTTACACTTATGCGGAACCTATGTAGTTCAAGTTTACGATCGCTGGCATAATTCTAGCACGCAGTTTCAGTTTATAATTATGTAAAGTCACTATTTCACTATTACGTGTTACGAATTTTTAAAATGGAATTAATTTTGATGGAATGGATTTGGTCGTTTTATACCAATTAGTTAAATAAAAGAAATATATTTTATATGTGGGCGATATAAAGGTAAATGTCTCATCAGAAACACATTTTAATTAATTATTCTACTCACATGATATATACCATTGTGGGAAATTCAAGTAGTAGTAGCGTTTGGCTATCGACCACGTGGTCCTTCCGCCGAGTTATTTGTGCATTTGTATGTGTATAAATGAGCTTGTTACTTTAAAGCACCATTCATTGTTTCCCCTTGGTGAATGGTACTGGTCACCCATCCAAAGGCTGACCCGAATGGAAAATTTTATACTTGCACAAAAATTATAAGACGACATTTGAAAAACATGCAATATTAATAATGAAAGTATTAATCTTTACTATTTTATTATTTATTGTCTGTAGTATTTAAAGTATAAGTTATATAATAGGGTAATCAGATTGCCATTTATAAGCTCGAATAGTTGTAAATAATTCACTGATAATTCGTTTTTGCAATTTATAGTGAAATTCCTACTAAAAACATGCACTGTTCATTCAAATGCATTAGACGTTCAGGGTTCTGCCAAAGCTAATTTTGGTCTAACTTTTGTTGACTAGGAAGTTCAACAACTTTGGACAATACTATGTTAACGGAGAAAGTAAAAGCAAATCTGTTTTGGACAATAGCAGAGCTACTAATCAACCTTGATCGATATCCGAGAAAATTTGCAACATTTTGGGAAAGCATAAGAAGAAAACTGCGTAACTAATGGAATAATTGATTCTTTTGCGATTCAGTATTGAAAATATGCAAGTAGATGTTAAAAGATTGTTACATTATTGTTTAAAAGTAAAAACTTGGGGCAATAATAGCTTTTTTGAAAGAGTACTCACCTAATCATGATATAGAATGATATGGGAGTCTCGGTGATAAATTACTTTGATCAATCTGTTTGACCTATAAAAATATTTTCCATTATTTTTCCAATATGTTTCTTGGCTCAAGAAGGACGATTATTTTTTAGCAAATGGATAATTTTTAAACCCTAGATGTTTACTTACATAGTTTTTAGAGTAGGAACTCGTAAAGTCGAGTTTATCATTAATGGTTACTGAATTCTTCTGATAAACTCCATAATTCTCCGTATCTGGACCTTATTGTAAATTTGATGATTTGCGTTCAAGACGGTCTTAATAGTAACTTTTTATTGACGCTGGAGTGTGGCTACATGAGAAAGCCTGAAGTAATGCCATAGAAGAGCTGCATAGGTAAGCAATGGCCTTATGACAAATTTGTAAAAGTTAACCTTAGGATTTAGGGTTAATAAAAAGCGTTTACGGGAATAAAGTATATGGTATATTTTGATCAATTTAAATGACGATCGAAGACGAATCTAAAAGATATTTGAACTTTACATTGACAGAGATGGGTGTCTCTCCCAAAGTACGTTCAGGAGGGTTCATGAATAGCACGCAAGACTTGCTGAAGTGCAAAAAAGCTATTATTAGAAAACCCATGGAAAGAATCGCGGCTCTTAAACAATGTCTTTCTATAGTCAATCCGTCTAAAGCTAACTCTGACTCATGCATATTCATAAGAGAAACATATATCAATTGATATCTTTTTCGTTCTATCGTTATTCTAGGATGATCGGAACAGAATGAAATAAAAAATGGAAAGTGTGTCTGAGGGATGCTATCGCTCTTCTAGAAATGCAGGTTTTTTGAGTATTGTGCAATAATGACCGGGCCAAATTGGGTAAATCACAGGTATAGATAATTTGCAAGGCTGGAGATAAGACGGAATCTTATAACTCAAGTACTGCAGTTCTTGTCACAAAGGAAATATTCTGGATATTTGAACATTATTAGTTTAAACATATCGCCGTGGTGCTAACCTCTTCAAGTTATCAAAAAATACTGCCACAGTGTCCTTTTCGATAAAAAATAAAATTCTTAAGCAATATAGCCTCTCATACTCAATAACTTCTAGAGACTAAAAAATTCAGCACGGAAACCAATTTGTTAATCTTCAATAAATGCTCAAACATGATTTTCTTAAGAAGATTTCCTACAACGTTAAGGAAATATTTTTGGGGAAAAGATGAAAATTTCCCGTTGTTTAGGGTGCTAGCCACATCATCTAACTTCTTAATAGAAATTAGCATTGGTAATGTTCAAAATAGCGGATTTATCCTCTTAGATAAGGTTAAGTCTGGAACCTGCAGGTTTTTGAGGATACGTGAGAAAAGAAGTAGGAATAGTGGAAGAAATTATTAAACAAAAAATCAAAACACTAAGAATAACAGAAACAAAAGGAAAACGACAAGGAATGGAAAAAATCCATAAAGGCATGAAAGACTGATATAGACAGGAGTAGAGACAAAAGAAAGAGCAAAATGTGCAGTAGGACTGATTATACCATAGGAAAGGATAAAAGATACAATAAGAGAAAAACTCCTGAATAAAAGAATTATGGCTACAAACATTAAACTAATAGAAGATGAAATATGGACGATGATAGAGGCATACCGACCAAATGACGATGCAAAAAAGAAACGAAAGTTAGCTTCTACGAACAATTACAGGAAGAAATAAAGGAAGGAACCAAAAATATAATGATATTAGGAGATCTAAATGATGTTGGAAACGAAAACAAAGGAAAAGGAGAAAAATAATAATGAGAGTCAAAATATAAGAGCATTCATGGGAAAAGAAGTAGAAATAGTAGAAGAAATAATTGAACAAAAAATTGAAATACTAGGAATAACAGAGACAAAAAGAAAAGGATAAGGAATGGAGAAAATTCATAAAGGATACTGGCTGATATGTGCAGAAGTAGAGACAAAAGAAAGAGCAACCGAAAAAAGAAGAAACAATATGAAAGAAATAACCAAAGCATACAGGCTCAAAGAGGAGCACATATAAGGGGAATTCCAGAAGAAAAAGCACAACATATTCATGGAAGAACAAAATCATGCGAATATAGAGAAAAACATTAGAAACATTTAAAAGAATAATCTTTGAATCAGCAAATGAAAGTTGCGGACAACAAAAATAGGAAACAAAGATTGGTGGAATGAGAAAATTAGAAAAGCGATAAAAGAAATACCAAGAAAAATAGAAGAGATACATACAAATGAAAAAAAAAACAAATGACTAGATGATATACAAAGAAATGAGAAATGAAAAAAAGACGATAGTAGAAAGAGAAACACTGTAAGCATGGAAAGATTTGGAGAAAAAATTAACGCAAATTTTACACAGAACCAGAACATATTCTATGGAACCCTAAAACAATTAAGGTAAAAGAAAAAGTACAATATGGTGAACATAAGAGATAAAGACGGAACGATATTACCAAACGAATAGTAAATTATTGAAAGATTTCGATGTACTTCTAAGAGCTAAGAAAAGAAGAGAAAGAAGAAAATATATGTTAATATCAAAGAACAAAGGAAAAAAGAAAAAATGTAAAGACCCAAAACAAATAAAGGAAGAGGAAATTATAGAAACAATAGAAAACTAAAAAACGGGAAAAAGCCTGGATATGATGAGAAAACGACAGAAATTATGAAATACCTGGGAAAAAAGGAATTACAAAAATAATAGAAACTCTAAATAACATTATGAAAAACGGGAAAACTACAAAAAAATGGAACAAAGAATAATAAAATAATAATAATGGCAAAATGGACAAAGAAATAAGAAAGACAAGGGAAAATCTTTAATATGTTAAAATACTCGTTCTTCCACAACGGGAAAACTACAAAAAAATTGAACGAAGGAATAATCCTACCAACACACAAGAATGGAAGCAAGGGAGAATGTGAAAATTACAGAGGGATAACATTAACGAGCATATCGAATAAAATATTGACAAGAATACTGGAGAGAAGAATGAGAGCAAAAATAGAACTAACATTTAAGATGATCCATATGGTTTTAGAAGAGACAGAAGCACATAAAATCATAAGATTCATACTAAGGCAACTAAGCGAAAAATTGATCAAGAAGAATAGAGATATGCATACGAGTATAAGCTTAGTAGCCTTCGAAAAAGCTTTTGACAGGATAAAAAGGGAACAAATGTAGAGAGAACTAAAAGAAAGAGAAATTGAAATAGAAATAATAAGAACAAACAATGAGGAATCGAAAGAATTTTCAGCGAAACAAATATTAAACAGGTCTCTGTATTAAACGCAATGTTATTTACCATAATACTAGGCAGGGCCATGAAAACAGCAAAGAAAAAAATGAAACTGATTGAGGTTGGATATTGGAAGATGAAAGAAGTTAAAATACCTAGACGAATGTTTTCAAATGACATGGCAACAATTGCGGAACCAGAAGAAGAACTACAAAAAGTATGAAGATAATAGAGGAAGAACTACAGAAAATAAATAATGAAAAAACAAAGACAATGATAATATCAAAGGAGAAACAAGAACACAAAATAAAAATAAAAGGAAAGTAAATCAAACAAGTAGAGAACTATAAATAACTAGGAACAATAATTCAGAAAAATGGCAAAATGGACAAAGATATAAGAAAAACAAGATAGGAAAAACAGGAAAAATCTTTAATATGTTAAAAAAAACACGTTCTTCAATAAGAAAGAAATGACAAAATCAACAAAAATGGAAATTGTGAAAAAAGTAATAAAGTCTATACTACTGTATAGCAGTGGACTATGGCAAAAAACACAAAAAAAGAATAAATGCAATGGAGATGAAAACACTCAGAAAATTAGAAATTTAAATCAGAAAGGATAAAATAAGGAATGAAGCATATAGAAGAGAGCTAAAAATCAAACCAATACAGGAGAAAATAACGGAAAGCCAAATGAGATGGTTTGCACATGCAACAAGAATGAGAGAAGACAGAAACACAAGAAAAATATACTAGACGCGAGTAAAAGGAAAGCAAAGAAAAGGAGACCTAGAAGCGAATAAAACAGCCAAATAAAAGAGAAAGCGTCCAGATATTGTACTTCATAGAAATATTTAAAAGAGACAGTAAGTGACAGGTTAAAATGATTTTCAAAAAGTAGTACAAAGGTAACACCGAAAGGTAGAAAGTCAAAATAATAAAATAAAATCAAAATAATCGTGCCAAAAAGCTTATCGAGAGTGATTGAATGAAAAGTTTACTTATGATCTTTTGTGATTATTTTGACTTCAGTAAACCAGTAAATACAAACGACTAAGTCATCAATGTTTGTATATACAAAGCCTTTCTTAAGCGACATGAAGAAGTTCTACACTGATAGTGGTTGTTTATTCTTCATGTAGGCTATGGGATAGCGAATTATAATTATAATTAACAAATTTACAAGCTTTCGTACAAAAAAAAAACAAATTTAATATTCTCTGTCACCTACAGTTCTGATGATTTATAAATGGGGACTATTTGAGAGGTTCTTTGTCCACTGATTAAGACCTGTAAGCATGACAGGGTTATTATCAAAACCTATAAAAGTAAAGCTCGGGGGGGGGGGAAGAAGAAGTAATCAATACTACACGATTGGGCTGGTACTAGTCCAACAGGACAAAAAAGATATACAGAGACAAAATAAAGGAGACGAGTTTTCAAAAGGTGGTAACAGTGAAACAGCTGGGAGACAGGGTGAAACAGGCGATGACGAGAAGGAGCGGAGGAAAGTCTGTGAAGAAGGGCTTATGGTTTGATGAAGGGTGTAGGGAAGCCAAAAGAGCTCTAAGAAGGACAATAAAGGCTTGAAGAGATGGAATGGTAGGAGAGGAGGAGGTAAAACAGGCAAAAAACAACTTTGGAGTGGAGTGCAATAGTAAGAAGGACAAGTGGATGCGAAAAGAGATGAAGATAGTGAGGGAGCTAAAGAATGAAAAACAACTATGGAGATGCTTGAACGAGAGGGGGTCGGCCAGGAAAGTTAAAGGAGAGGGTATAAAACATTGATACATGGAAGGCACACTTTGAAGAGCTGTTAGGAATGAGGGCAACCGAAGGGGAGGTGGTGGCAGAGAGAAGGGTCTTCGATGGGAAAGAAGATTTTAGCATGGAAGAGCTAGAAAGGGCACTTCAGCAAATGAAAGACGGGAAGGCGGCAGGGCCTGATGGAATACAGGCAGAAGCATGGAAGTGGTGCAGCTCAGAAGGGAAGAAGAAAATATTGATGCTTTTTAACAATTTATGGAGAGGAGAAGAGCAGTTTCCAAGTCAATTGAGGGAAGAGATTATTGTACCAATTTATAAGGGAGGAGATGGGAGGGATCCAACAAACTATAAGGGAATATCACTAATGGATAGCCTGTATAAACTGCTAATGATAATGGTGAAGGATAGACTGGAGGTGGAACTAGAAGAAAAAAAGATGCTACCGGAAATTCAGGGAGGGTTCAGAAAGGGACGATCCACGATCGAGCAGATAGCTACACTGAACTGGTTGATTGAGAGGGAGTTGATGAAAAAAGAAAAAATATGTTTGTTGTTTGTAGACTTAAAGGCGGCGTATGACTCGGTAAATAGAAAGTTGATGATTGAATGTTTGAAAGGGAAGGGTGTGTCGGAGCAGGTGGTGAAGTGGATATGTGAAGTATACAAGGAAACGTGGTGTAGAGTAAGAACGGGTGAGCGTGTATCTGGGCGGTTTCGGGTGAGAGGGGGGGTGAGGCAAGGATGCCCATTGAGCCCATTGCTATTCAACCTGCATGTGGCAGATATGGAGAGGGTGTTGGAGCTGGGGCAGGCAGGGCGAGTAGTAGTGGGATGAAAGTATGGAGTCTGGCGTATGCGGACGATGTGGTAGTGTTGGCGAAAACGGTGAGTGGGATGAGAGAGGTGAAGAGGAGATTGGAAGGGTATTTTAAAAAAAGACGATTGATAGTGAATGAGAGGAAAACCAAATGGATGATATGTAAGAATGCAGGAAGGAGAGGGAAGGAGGAATATTTGAGTTGGTCTGGAGAACAGATTGAGCGAGTGAAAGAGTTCAAATATCTTGGGTATGTGTTCAGCGAAACTGGGACGAAAGTACGGCATGTTGAGTATATGTGCAAGAAAGCGAGAGTGGCAATGGAACGGATGCGGGGTATATGGAATGGGATGCTAGGTAGGAACGTGAGTATGCAAATGGTATGGTGGAACGCATGTGTGAGGTCAATAGTGTTATATGCAGCAGAAATCTGGGGAGTGAGTGGGCATGTAAAATTGGAAAGGGACAAATGCAGTATTTAAAAACTATATTAGGGCTGAAAAGGTCCACACCGGACTATATAGTGCTGCAGGAGTACCAGAGAATGTCGGTAGAGTGGGAGGCAGCGAAGAGGGTCGTAAAATTCGACAGGAAAATTTGGGAGTTAGGTGAGGAAAGGTTAGTGAGAGAGGTATGGGGTGCGTGTCTGAGAGAGTGGGTGAGGAAAGGCGAAGGAATAAGGTGGATGAATGAGAGGAGCAGGTTGTATGTCAGGGCGGGGTGGTCAGCAACGGTTTTTGAGGATAAGCTAGTACGGAGGGAGAGGATAGAGTGCGAGGTGGCAGAAAGGTTACGAGAGGTTGAGTTGCAAGAGAGGCAAGCTAAAATTCAAGAAAGCAAATACAACCCCAAATACCAAGACCTACAAGTGTTCGCAGGCCTGCCACTATATTTCAAAAAGTTAAAACCAGAAGAGGTCCGATTGCTGGCTAAATTCAGATGTGGGAGTGAAGAAAGGGGTAGGAAGGGGTGGATGGGAAAAGAATATGTGAGATGTAAATATTGTGAAGGATGAGTGGGAACATTGGATGGATGAGTGTGAAGAAGTGAGGGAGAAGATAGTCAGGAAGGGGAAAGAGAGAGCTAGGAGGATATGTCTGGGTGAAAGTGGCAGCGGAATAGGTGTGTGCAAGCAGTTGGTGCAATTGAGGGCAGGGAAGTGTAGCTAGGTGGAGGGTAGTGGAGAATGGAGTTTTTTTTTTTTTTTTTTTTTTATCGAGGGTAATAAATTTAATGTAAAATGAATGTATGTAGATTAATAATGCCAAATAAAGGTTTATATATATATATATATATATATGTTTTCATGTAAAAAACTAAATCCTTAAAAACTTACATCGATTCAACAAGTCAATTTGTTTCTTAAGTTGTACCACCTATAGATTAAGTTATACCACCTATATCCTAAGTCGTACCTAGAAGTTCAATTAAACAAAGATAATAATTATTCATATTCAATTAGTACAATCATTACATGCATTTCAAGCATTATTATGATAATGCCATACTTGCAAGCTACTTCTATAGCTTCTATATATTTTGTATGGGTAGTGTGTCCATCCAAAAAAGATGCATTTTATTGTTACTATTCTCCAACTTTGTATACTTGATAAAATATTTCAACCATTGAACAAAAAGTTCTAACTTTATCCACCGTTTTTAGAGCATCCAAATACAGGTCCTGGTGGTGCTCCTTTCTTTAAGGAATCGTTCATCTGCATGCGTTTAAATACTATCTTGGAAGGTATGTATTCACCTGCAGCATTCATACACGTGTAGTGGTCAAACCCCTTTCATCACTTATAAGTGCACCAACGTGATGTCTGCCTGGGCAATTATTTTGGATGGTTTGTGAATAGTGGGTAACCCATATTTATCGTCGATGGGCTTTATTAAATCCCATGCCGCCTTCCGATAATTTGATTAAAGCCTCGTTTGTATTTTCTTGTTTCCATCCATTATAAATTCACTCTAACTGTCTTGATATGATTATGGCTTAAAATATGAAGAATGTAGGAAACATCATATGAGAGTAGGAAAAACTAAAAATAATTATGACATAATTCTTATGTCATACCAGTACGATTTAGGAATCTCATACTGAATACTATTAAATAAATATCTTTTTGGCCAAATGCAAATAGTACTGAACCTATATTTGATAAGAAACATAATTTTATATGCACCTATAATAATAATGGGTGCATAGTACCCGAAATGTACATCTAGCGAAATAAAAATGAATTGTGACGAAAGTGTTAGTGTTTTAATCAAGTTTTAATCATATCTTCATGTAACTTAACAACAAATTTCTATATGACACTTACTCTCTGTCAAATTTTACAAAGTGGTTTGTAAAAATAGTAATACGTCCCTCGA